>JADLZK010009281.1:0-271881 GCA_015847255.1 Hyparrhenia diplandra | reverse complement strand
AAACCATCGACCACATAATTGCTTCATGTTCATTCTCCACGCAAGTGTGGTGGATGATACCGGCAGTCCTAGGTCTCGACTCCTGCATGTGGGCCACACTTCACTTCTAGATTCATCGGACCAATGGTGGAACGGGGGCACAAGAGGAAGGGCGGAAGGGCATAGACTCTTTGTTCGTGCTGGTGGCTCCGCAACTATGGAAGAGCCGAACGCAAGGTGCTTCCCATAGCGAGGTGTCCACCGGTAGCCCGCCTCCTACCATCGTCAAGCACACCGCCCGATCACCGATCGCCAGGGGTGTGCAAACTTAGTTGTTTAAATTAAATTGGGGAGTAATCGGCTTAGAAGCTTAGGGGAGGTGACACTTAAATGTAAAATCTTCCCCCAAAGCATGTGACTTTCTGTGCTGTAAAAAACTTTATTCTCATTAAATAAAAAGAGGTCTTGTCAGATTTAGAATATCAGAAATTATCTAGAATTTAACATGAAAAATTTAGGAACAAACAAATTTTTGTTCCAAACATACCCTTAATTTAACAATTTCATTTGAAATGAAAAATTACATTAGCATGCACTGCACAAAACAAATTCAAAGATATACCAACAAAATAGGATTCGAGAAATATTTGCTCTATCAAACATGGGTTGGAGGTTGCATGTATACTGTGGATGAGTAGACGTCTGAGTGACCCCTACTCCCTCAGTACCTCAATTAAGTGTCGTTTAAGGCGCATTAGGCATTTTCAATTGAGTGTCGTTCTACGCTTTGTGGCCGCAAGTTGGACGTTCCTAGTTCCTACCCCCGCCTCTTCGACTCCCGTCGTGCGTCGACGCTTTTCCGTCCGCGGCGCTCTATCACGCGCACGCACCGCACACTCGCCTTGATCCCTTCTCCCGTAGCTCTCGCTTCCCTTCTCCCGCATACTGCTGCCGCCGTGTCGCCGCCCGCACCTCGCCTGCCACCTCGGTCCTTATGCCCGCAGCCCGCTCCGCTCATTAAACGCCAGCACCCCTGTACCGCCTGTACGCCGGTCGTCGAAATGCCGCCGCCAATGGCTGGCCGTCTCGATCCTTATCCGCCGGTGCGCGGCAAGCGGAGCGCTTTCCCGGGCGCGCAGCTCCACGCGCAGGGCTTGGTCGGCGGGCTCCTTCCGGACGCCACACACTGACACCGACTTGGTCCTGCTCTACAGCCGCTGCGGGGCGCATCGCGCCCGCCAGGTGTTCGATGGAATGCCCTCTCCGTCCATGCACGCTTACAACGTCTCCTCGCGGCCTCCCCGGCAGGGCGGCCCTGAGTTTCTCGCCTCCCGACTCCTCGCCTCTGGGCTGCGTCCCGATAGGTACTCCATCCCAGCCGTGCTCCGCGCGTGCGCTGAGCTGCGTGACACGCTCCTTGGCGCTGTGTTCCATGGCTTCGCTCTCCGGCTCGGGTTGCTAGCTAATGTTGTAGTTTCCGGCGCTGCTGGACATGTACGCGAAGACCGGGATGCTGTCTGATGCGGCCAGAGTGTTTGACGAGATGCCAGAGAGATGCCGTTGTGTGGAACTGCATGGTTACTGGGTACGCGAGGGCTGGGAGCTTGGAAGAAACCCTGAAACTTTTTAGGAAGGCACAGATTGAGTGCGTGGATATGGCACGGGACCTACGGGCTGTGCCAAATGTGTTGAATGTCTGTGGAAAATGAAGGGCAGCTGATGAAAGGGAGAGATCCATGGTAGGATGGTGCGGTGCTTTTTTTTGATTCAGATATCGCTGTGGGAACGCATTGGTAGACATGTATGCTAAATGTGGTCAGGTTGACGGAGCGCAAGCAGTGTTTTGCAAGCATGAAGGTGAGGGACGTTGTGAGCTGGTCGACGCTGATATCTTGCTATGGTGTCCATGGCATGGGGGAAAGAAGTATTGAGGATTTATGAGGAGATGGTGTCAGAGGGGTGAAGCCAAACTGCGTCACGTTCATGTCGATCCTGTCAAGTTGCAGCCACTCTGGGCTGGTGACTGATGGCCGGAGGATCTTTGAGTCGATGAGCAAGGTTCATGCTGTAGAGCCCACTGCTGACCACTATGCATGTATGGTTGACCTCTTTGGGGCGTGCTGGAGCAATTGAAGAAGCTGTTGGAATCATAAGGAAGATGCCTATGGAGCCTGGTGCCAGTCTGTGGGGAGCGTTGCTCTCTGCTTGCGCAATCCATAATAATGTCGATGTTGGAGAGGTTGCAGCTTATAAGTTATTTGAGTTGGAAGAAGGCAATGCTAGCAACTATGTCACTCTCTGTGGCATATATTATATGCAATTGGTCAGTCTGATAGTGTTGCAGGCATAAGATCAAGGATGAGAGAGAACTTGGCATGGTTAAGACACCTGGTTGCAGTTGGGTTCAGGTGAAGGGAAGAGCTCATGCCTTCTACCAAGGGTGCATACCACGATACTTGAGGAAACAGATGCTATGGGTTTTAGTCATTTACTTGAGGATATGGCTGCTTCAGAATATGAAGATGAATATCTGAGCATATGCTATGAGATAATTGGGTACTGAATTTGTGATGGTCCAGATCCAGTATTGCAGAGTCATTTCGGTTTGAGGATAAAGCAACCATTCTGATTTGATTATCACTGTGCTGCACATGAACAATTTTTATTATGTGCAGCAAGGAATTTTATGTGTTGTGAGGACTTGGAACGTATCATGATCAGATCTGGAGTACTGTGCTGAAGCATGAAGTGCCACTGTGCAAGGGTGCAAGAAAGAAGGGTGCTGCATTGAAGGCAAGAAATGTATTCTCTAACAGCAGCAGTAGCTATGGCATGTGATGCCATGTAGCTGTACAACAGGTGCCTCAAACCAACTGATTGTAAACATTGTGACAAAATGTGAGGAAAAGGAAATGTCGAAATGATAAACTTCTCACTTGTTGGGGTAAGCACCATCAGAGTTTAAACTCCTATATTAGAATGCTTGATTCTTCACTAATCCCATCATTTGCTTGGAATAGTAACCAGTTGAATCATGGATATAATTTGAATCTGGGAACAGTTGTATGTAGTCCCATAGGATCCTCACTGCATTTATTTATAGTAACTAATACCAACTCTCAATATGTAATTGTTGGCATTTTCTAGGTCCCATGTCATTAAGCCCCAATAATTGAAATGGCCACAACCATTGTGGAGCAAAGTGGTGGCCAATACCATGTTTTAATAATTATTGCTGATGGACAGGTATGCCTTGCTTACTGTAAATGAGGAAAAAATGAAATGTATTTGTCTATTATTATGGCTTTTTCTGAAGCTATCATTGTACAGGTCACAAGAAGTGTAGATACTGAATTTGGTCAGTTAAGCACCCAGGAGCAAATGACAGTTGATGCTATTGTACAAGCAAGGTAATAATGAAATAATGATTTATGTTATTTAGCAATGAATATGTACTTGGTTTTTTTGTTTCATTAGTGCTTGACAATAGAAGCCATGAATTTATAAGGCAGTGCTGCATTTTTATTTTTGCCAAATACTAGAATTTTCTTTATAAGGCAGTGCTGCATTTTTATTTTCACATCCTAGAGAGGAGCCAACTGTAGATTCAACTATCACAGCATCAGTTACATCCCCATCAGCTGCCGAAAGTAGAGTTTTAGAACCCCAGGTACAACAAAATTCCTTCAACCTTGTAGGATAGTTTTGTTAAATCACAAAAGGAAAAAATTGGCCATTTTTTCTGGTAAAATATGAGAAAATTGTTCTGTAATATTTGAACTTTTCTGATTCGTTATTAGTATAGAAACTAGAACATTTTTTTGTCTGATAATGTAAATTTAAACCTTGGGTTACAGTGGAATCTAGCCTAGAGGAAGAAACTTAGTTGTGATTTTTGGAGCAGTAACATGTTCACTTCATTGGTGCAAATTATTAGATTAACTAGGTCTATGCCTGTGCATTGCTACAAGCACTAAAAATCCAGATCAGACTAATATAAGGCACCTCCATCTAAATATCACATTGACTTGACACGACAAAATGTATGAAGCTCCAAAAAAGTAGGCTCTGCATTCAGAGTTAGGATGCGTTTGCTTCTGGGGCGGGACAGGGACCTTTGCTAATTGAGCCATCAAAAATAGGGTAGGCCACTCGTCCTATGTGTACTCTATGTTTTGCTCCTTGGTAACTTCGTCTTATAGATATATTTTATACTTGGTTTTATTTGCTATATAGGTGTCTGCTGGGCACTTCCTATGTTTTATTCTTCGATAAATTCCTCCTCAATTTCACTGGAATTTATTTAACCCATTATCTTTAGGGCCCAAATGTTGGTAATATAATGAGCTGGACTTATTGTTATTTAACTAATACAGTATCTAATTACAAATTCTTGTCATGCAAGCAGTTGCCAGTTCAGACAGGCACTGCATGATGTCTCTTTTGAGCTGTATAGCAGCTGTTTGCTGCAATTAATGAAATATGTTTTTTCTGTCAAAAAAAATATTACAAATTCTTGGTCTTACTCTCTGTAGATGTGCCCAGTTTGCCTTTCCAAACCCCGGGACATGGCATTTGGTTCTGGTCACCAGGTGAAACGTGCAACTCCTCACTTTATACTTATTGTTTCATACATAATTCTTTTTTCATGATTTAATTGATTTTTGGTTTCTCTTTTCGTGCAGACATGTTCAGAATGTGGTGGAACTAGGTTTAACTGAAGCATATGCTAGGAATAGAATCATTTGAAATAAAACTCGATTATACTATTAATGATGTAGTGTGAACGAGTTTAATAATCAGCCGTAGAAAAAAAGGAGGATAAGTGTTCTTTGCTTGTATCTTGTTCCTACATTGTGCGTTGGTAGATGGGAGGTTCCTTCCATTATCTAATTATTGGACAGATGCACTTAGGAATAAATTTATCTTGAGACGAGGAGTAATTGTTAGGTTTTAGACCAAATAAACTTTTCCGTTACAAGCTATCAGCTTGCTTTGCTATCTATACGTCCAATTCAAGAATCTTCAGAATATTTTTGTTTTCTTAGGTTGATATGATTGAAGACGATAGTTACACCGAAATAACAGATGTAGTGATAGGGAGAGCTCTTCCATTTTTAAAAAAATAAAAATAAAAATCTCTCCTCTTCTAAACTTCAATGACTACAAAATTATAATAGGGCTTTAGGAGGGGTTCCATGGGCTCAACGTGGTAGGGGCTTCTCACATATCAAAATTCTAGTTATACCCCTTCGATTTAAAATAAATATATTTATGGGTATGTATGTGCGTTTAGGAATAAATTTATTTTGAGACGAGGAGTAATTGTTAGTTTTAGACCAAATAAACTTTTCCCCTTACAAGCTATCAGCTTGTTTTGCTATCTATACATCCAATTCAGTAATCTTCACAATATTTTTGTTTTCTTAGAGCTAATATGATTGAAGAGGATAGTTAAGCCGAAATAACAGATGTAGTGATAGGAGAGGCTCTTTCATTTTTAAAAAAAAAAAACTCTCCTCTTCTAAACTTCAATGACTACAAAAAATTATAATGGGGCTTTAGGAGGGGCTCCATGCTTCCGCTCGTGAACAACAACAAGGGGGCTCAAGCCTCCGATGCCCATCTTCTCCTAAGTCTCATGATGCCCTAGTATCTCTATGGACTGTCAGTTCTAGTATGGTTTTGTTGATCATCTTGGACAATAAGGCGTGCAACGCTCCTTCAATGTGAAAGGCAAGGAGTTGAATATGCTCCAATAATTGTTTCAATTTAATAAAAAAAATGAATCCTTGTATGTAATTCATACTCTTAATTTAATACAATTCTCGTCCCCATCATAAAAAGTGTTAAGGTTAATGATCACAAAGTCAATCCTGTTGTGCCGCATTTTGATGCTTGTTTAGTTTGTTGCCGTAGTTGTGGCACGCTGTGCCACGCCAACATAATCTAGTTCAATTTTTTTTGACGCAATATTCTAGTTCAATTATGCCACCAAATGTTGCCAAAAAGCGCGGTAGGCTAAAGTTTGGTGCAGCCACGGTTGAGGTGCGACATGCAGCGGCGAAACCAAATAGGCCCTTAGAGTCCCACCGTGATAATCTTAAGATATTAGCAATAGAGTTAGAATCAATGGCCAATTTGAGATTTATTTTAAAGTTGATTCTAAACATTCATACTATTATTTCATCGATTGAGCCACTGAGGTGCCTTAAATAATCTCAAAATAAATCAACCTTTGGGTATGTTTAGTTGGTGTAAAGTTTTGCTGTCACCAGATATGCCGACACACATTTAAAGTATTAAACATAGACTAATTGCATATCAAACCTAATTAATCCATCATTAGAGCACATGTTGACGTAGTAGTTTAATGTCTAATAATAGAATGATTATGGTCCACTGAAAAAGCTGATCTGCTCTATAAGATTCCATCCTTTGTGAGACAAAATTCAAACGCTAAAATTTCATATTTTAAGAGACGGAGGGAGTACTACATACACGTGCCATAACATATAATGTGAAAGTTTTTAGAATATACTAGAGTTTTGGGATCTAAAATGAACCCAAAAAAAAAAAAACAGAACGACTTATAATTTGGCCTTTACCCAGTAATAATTGTGGCCTTGTAGTTGTGGGTCATCTCATCGGTGACCGGCGGGGTCACCGTCCATCCTTTTGCAGCACCAAAACATCTGTTGTGAGCAACACGCTGTCAACGCGGGCCCCACTACTTTTACTTAAACCCTAAATTACCCTGGAATATCTGTCAAGCCCCCCAGTATCTTCCCACAAAACCGGGGTTGAATACTCGAATAATCGTAACCGCCCTGTACGACAGTTGAGGCCAGGCTGTTAACTACCAAACCTCTCCTCTCCCCTATAAATCCCGACCCCATGGCCTCCTCTCCGCCAACCCGCATTCCTCCTCACGCCGCCTCCAGCATAACCCTAGCTCCGGCGCCGCCACATCGTCGTCCGCATCGATCAGATGGCCCGCGTCTCCGCCGCCGTGATCGCCGCCTTCGTGGCCGTGGCCGCGCTGGCCCACCGCTGCCTCCGCCGCCGAGGGCCCCGGCCCCGGCCCCCGTCTCCGGCGCGCGGGCCCCTCGGCGCCGATCTCCGTCTGCTTCCTCGCGGCGCTCATATCTGCCTTCCTGCGCCACTGAGGAGGGAGATGGTGGTGGTTCGTCTGGGTGCGTAGGCGGGCGTCTTCAGATCTAGCGGTACAGTGGTAGTGAGAGTCTTCAGCAGTCTAGTAGTCGGTGGTGGTAGCAGGTATCGTAGCGGCGGTGGTAGGCATTTGTTTTGTCTGGTCCGCGTGTCGGATGGATGGATCTGAGTGTTTGGAGAGGGTTTTGTTTTTGATGGGGATTTGATCTAGTGTGATTGCTGTGAGTTATTATTACTATTGTTTATTGTGTGCGTTTCTGTACCTACTGCTCACCGTCTCTGAGAGTAGTATTATTATGATTATGGATCTATGGAGTTCTATCTTATTTCGTAAGAAGTTTGCAGTGCATTATTTTTGTTAGTGAAATTTCATATGTCGACCGATGGTATAAAATTGTTCCATAATGGAATTTCATCCTAAGACCGATGGTAAAATTGTCCCAAAATCTGAATCCTTTCCACACCGTAAACGTGTGCAAAATCTCTCTTCACCCTCACCCGACGATGTGCAGAGCGCTTTGTCATTTAATCATCGTGGTCGACTATTGAGTTTGCTCTCCGGGCTGCTTGTTCGCTTTCAAAATTAGAATGGGCTAAGCCAAGATCTTGGCTTCCATTTTAGTTTGCAACCAAAACTCGCCGAACTCTCACATAAAGTTTGCCAAATCTATGGTAATTTTTTTTCTAAGTTTTGGCTTGTCAAATCTTTGGCAAGGTAAATTCTCCTCTTCATCGTCTCTTGATGGTGTGCAATGTGCTTGTTTTGGTCATTTAATCCTCGTTGTCGACGATTGATTGATCTGCACAGCTAGCGCGGATCTGATAGATTTTTCTTGCCTGCCCTGTTGAGGTGTATGGTTAGAGCTGCCCTGTTGAGGTGTATGGTTAGAGTGATTTGTGCTGTTGAGCATCTGAGCATGGAATCTGTGCTGTGCGTAACGTGTGTTCGTCCCGGCAGGAAGGAGAAGAGGAAGCGTGTACAGTACTAGCTTAAAGCCTAAGCAAGCGTCACACAAGCTGTAGCTGTACGATGGAGATGCCTGTACGGTACGGCAGTTGTCCACCTGTTGGGACAGCACATGGGAAGCGGTTGGGTTCGTTGTGACCACCTGGACGGACACCTGGTCCATGGCCCCGCCACCCACCAGATACCCACCACCCGCATCGCGATCCAACTGCGAGATTCTTCCAGAAATTTCGTTCTGCGTATAATACGCGTACACTTGCCAAACGCACGACAACGTTGCATTGATCTGTCCTACGGTACACTTGCCAAACACACGACGACGATTATCAACCAACTATTTTTTTTTTTTTCACATTCAGCAGTATATTTCTTTTTCAATAAATTAGCATCACTCAACCAACTATTTGTTTTCACATTCAACAGTATTTTTCTTTCACAAAAATTAGCATCACTCCAGAATCAACAAGCCAGAAACGACAGGTCAAACCAAAAAAGCTCTCCCATCAGCTAACCGCCGTACAGGGGGTACACCTACGCGAAATGATGCCATGAACCTTAAACTAGATGTGTCACGTAATACGAAAAAAGCTCTCCCATCATCGCTTAAATCGCGTTTGCAGGGACGAGAATGGAGAAACTGAGACCAGACACCTACGCGAAATCGTTTCTGGACAAGCACCATCTTCCCACCAAACCACGGTCACGGTCCAGACTAGCTTGACATCTGCCTAACTTGTTTGCCTCACCTCGCTAAAGCAAGATAACCTTTGCCAGGGGCAGGAGAGCCATTTGGCTCACCCAAGGTAGGTAGCAAGCCAAACCCCGCGGGCAAAGGATCCAAATGCATCAACTGGCATTTCAGTCAAAAAAAAAATGCATCAACTGTTCCAAGACTAAGGTCAGCAGGAATCCAAGCACGCCATTATTTTTTTTATCCAAATCGCTTTTAAAAGATATATATAACCCTTTGAATAATCCACTTGAACAAGAAAAAATTATCAATCAAGATAGCATCTATCAAATAAAAAAAGGAAACAGACACAAAAGAGATGGAACAACTGGAGCACGAACTATTTATAAGCCTGAGATCAACGACAAATAAACTCCCAACTTATAATCTTATTACCTTCGCTGACGAACAAGGCATATCGACAAGATTATTATTGGTTTCATTGTGACAAGAATCAAAACAATGGGTAAAACAAAAGGACTTTCTCCTCCACCAATGGAAGGTAATCACCTATCCAATATATTTCGAAACTAACTAAACCGATCAGCTTGCTTTTTATCCCCCAACATTAGCCTACGCCACGGACAAAAAAGGAGACTAGATCCCTGCCGGAGGAGCTAATCCAAGTAGAAGAGTGTCACGATCTTCCGAAGGTTCTTGGCCTCCTGGCATGTTTCCATCAGCAGCTTGCTGTCATGGAACGCTGAAGCAGATCACCTGTTGGACCTTAGAGATGATGTCCATATTGCATAACCTGAAGATTGCAACAGTTGTCATTAAGCATAATGATGATATTCTAGTCACAATACATATTTATATAGAGATAAAAGGAACGTGACTCGACTTTCAGTCCATGTCCATGTGAGCAGGCTAAAGGGGTAGTGGAAAAGGTTAAAGATATTTATATACTCTAACAAATAGGCAGAAAGACAGTCGCTGGTTTTCTAAAATAAAAACTAACTTAATAACCAAAGAAAAAATATAACATTTTGTCAAGGTAACAGTACAGTATCTACCCTTGGACAGACTCAATCTGGGGTTATTAAATATTAATCATGGCATAAACCTTGCCACAGCTGGTTATGATTCAGTGTCTTTTATTCATACAACCGTTCTGTAAATGAGGCAGCAGAAACTATTGCAAAATCTGCAGAACATAACGTGTTTGGTTCAGCGCAGTGTAACTAAGTTCTGGATTGTACCCGAATCATCAATGATCTATTTGAATTAAACAAAAGTGAAATATGTTTTGTCCAAAAACAAAGGATGCATAAGCGCTTGCACTAGTGCAATTTCTAAAAAATAGCTGGAGCTAAATGATACACTGCATGGACTGAATATGTTACACCACGGTGACAAAATAGAGTATAGGAGAACTATGAGTAGTTTGAAAGGAAGCTCACTGACCTGCTAGCCTCAATTAATGGCAAGTGATCATACTGAGGTTTCTCGATCAAGTTTTGTACCTATAAAAATTTACAAAATGTTATTGAAGCATTTCAAATTTACTATATGGAAAAAAAATGCATCGGTAGGATGCTATTAAATTTGCAAGGCATATTATTAGAATTAACACATGACAGTGAATGATTAAAATTCGCAAGGCATATTATTAGAATTAACACATGATAGTGGATGATTAATGATATGGCTTTTGTTTTCCAACACGCGAGAGTGTTGTATCTTTATATTAGCTATCTAGCTAGAATCCCAGATTGTACAATAATGTTGATGGTTTCTTATTTCTGAATGATTCAAATGTTATGGTAAAATATTCCTAACCAAGTGATCACACTAATTTTTAAGTATACTTATGATCAAGCTTGTTAAGGTCCTAAGAAATCTTCACACAACTTTGTGTCAATATGCTGAAAATCTTGTCATAACTGATGAGCAGTCTATCAATTGATACAAAATCACTAAATGCGTTATACTAAATATATAGAACAAAAGGTGAATCGGGCGTGCATAGAGCTCTATAGTACAGGTCTGGAGCTAAGTTTGACTAGAAAATGACCAATTCAGAATAGAAACACCAAGAAGTGTCATTACAGAATAGAAATATCAGGAATTCTTACTTTAGACAACAGTTCTTGGCTTTCAGGAGGCTGCTTCTTTAGACTTTGAGGTAAAATTACAGTAAGCAACTCTGGCTTTTCAGCTCTTAAAGCGCCCCTGATAACAGCTGCATTTGTTCCAGAAGCCCCAGATGTGAATATATGATTTTTCTGCAAATCATACCCAAACATTATTAACAATGCTATAGGGATAAAAAATCATATGGAAAACACTGGCATATAAATCAGGAGATCATATGAATGACAACTGCACACAGGAACATACTGTTATGACCATAGCATAGCTCAGGATCTCAATAAGCTGTTGATGCATAAATCCCATGTTGCGGGTTCCAAAGAAACCTATTGCACGAGGTCCTTGCTGCTGAATAGCAAGCAGCTCCTGCATGGCCACAAAATAAATGAGACCAGTTGATAGGGTAAATCAATTCATAAAGCCCATATATGCTAAATAGCATTCTTTACTGAAATTCTAACTTTAAAAGGTTTAGTAACCACTAAAGTTAACTTTTAGAAAAATCAGTTCAGTATAAAATGATCAGAAAAAGGCACCTGTAGGTAATCTAGATCTGGGATCGTCTTGTATTCTGGTTCAGCAACTGTTGCAGTGCCCTTTACAAGAGTCTCTACCTGAGTAGGAATCTTTACACCATCATCATCTGGACCAAACATAAAAGCATCATCCCCTCCTTGACGGCTTACATCACCTTCATGCCCATCTCTTACGCATGTATCCGCAGAGCAACTATACGAGCACAATAAAAACAGCCCTGGCAGTAAATCATTAGTGAAAACCAAATATATTGTAGTATATGGAAATAAAAAGCTCAGTTTTTTTTTTTTAAAAAAATAGGTTGAACCCCATACCAATTAGTCAAAATTAGCTATCAAGTAATCCTGTATCTAGAGTAACACCATAGCACAAGAGAGGTTGCAGCCATTTAAGACAACCTAAATTCACCAGGTGAATTTATATGTGTGCTGACAATTTTAAACCCAATTCTCCAGAGATATTGCGGAAAATATTGAATAAAAGACAACAACAAAGCTGATAAGAATCCCAGGATTCTGAATAAATGAGGTGAAGCTGATTCCAATGGAGTATCAAATTGGAACTCTACTTTATCCTCTGAGATACATTGTTCACCTTTTGAGGCATGCTCGAGAAAAGCTATAGCAAAATCACTTTTGACAGAGTAGCCCACAGAATATATGTGAAAAATGGTTAACTTTCTGAATGGTGTTTTTTTTATCATTTCCAGCCAGAAAGCTGATGTTGGTATTAAACCGAAGCTGCTGCATGATTTATATTGATATGGGGGCATAGCTCACATGCAGGGAAGGTGTGAATACCACTGTCCAAACTTTAGGCACAGGGTCTAAGCAGAAGATACCAGCAACACAAGTACGACTAGCTGTTACCGTGGACTGTAAAAAGGATCAAATTCTGACTAATTTTTTTTCCTTTCTGCTAAAATTTTTTTGGTGAACATTGGGCTGCAGACTGATATGGCAATTTTGATGTGGTTAAAAATCTTGGTTATTACACATTGTAGAGATTCAGCATAGGTATAGGCTTGACATGAAAAAACACGAATAACTGTTAAATCCTATGGCACACAAGGGATTGCCATAGAAACCAATACCGATACATACTCAACAATTTAAGACCGTATAATCTGCCATCTATTAATTGATCTTTGAAGGTGTAATAATAAAGATCACAGCACCAATGCAACCAAGAAACATTTTTAACAGCAAAGCCAAGAAAAGAAAAAGAAAAGGTTTTAGTCCAACCCACGATATCATGCAGATATGAACAGAAACAAATCAAAGTTTATCCATAGGAAGCAAGTACCCGGTTCAGAACACCCGGCGTGTGCTTCTTGGCCCCCAGAGCGACGGCGCCCCCGCGACTCCGCGCGGCCGGGGAACAGGGCAAGAAGCCACCAAGTCTGAGGTGAGTTGGCGGCGGCGGCGTCCTCAAGGAAGGAAGACCGGCAACGGGCGGCGCGGCGCAAGAACCCGCCATCGTCATCCACAACTTCCAGCCGTCGATTCCAATCCACGAGGTTGAGGGTGGGAGAGAAGCGCTTGAACTGATGTGTGTGGCGGCGTTCTCGTGACCAGGCAAGGGCAGTGGCTGCGCGGCGCGGCGCAGGTCATGTGGGAGGGGACGAGGAGGAGGAACGCATTGCTGGGTGTGGGCTGGGGCCTGGGGATGAGACGAGAGAGGAGAGGAGACGGCACGGCACGGCACCAATTGGGCTGAGGCCGCACTGGCTGGTTTGTTTGGTGGCTTCCTCTGGCCGCCTCGCTGGTTGCCTGGCTGCTGTGGTGCGCGTGTGGGGAGGAGGAGCTGGACGCCTTTGGATAACAGGTGGCGCACCATCTGTGCTTTGCCCCCACTCTGTGTCATCCCTCTCGTCTCTGCCAGCTGCCGCGGTATATTCTACGTTTATTATCCTGTGTACATGTTCGTTTGGTGGAGCTACTTTGTAGATTAAGAGTCTAAACTATAAATAATACGAAATTATCTAAGATTCTAAGGCCCGTCTCATGGAGTTTCACTTCCCTGTTTTGAAGTGAAACTTTGGTATGAAAATAGGCTCTCCCCGATGCGTAGTTTATTTTGCAATTTCGTAGGCTCGGGTCCCACAATCTTTCTCTCATTGCATGGTTTAATTGCGTAGTTACCCATGGTGAAACACTATTTATGTTCAATGGGGGGTTTCACACCGTTTCCGACGCATGTGAAAAACTTGCGAAGGTTTCATCATGGTGAAACTCTTTCCTTCTCTCTCAGGAGTTTCATGCAAAAAGTGAAATTTTACTTGATGTGACGCTATATTTAGTGTGCATGAAACACTTATGAAACTCCCATTGAGATCGACCTCTAAGTGCTCTAGCTCCAGCTATGATATTTTTTTGAAGCTACAAATCCAAACTCATCTCAGAGCTAGAGCTCTGCTAATTGGTTCATAATCATTTATTAGCTAAAAATGAACCCTAGTGCATCCAAACAAAGGAGATAATAGATGGGCTAAATTTTTAGCCAAGTCTAATTTGAACTATTTTTTAGCCCCACAAGTAACTGGCCCTAGCTTATTCAAACAAACCCTTAGAATGGGTATAAGATTTTACTAACATACTAGAACAATTTATTCACTTGAGCTTATCAGCCATGGTACAATGTTCTTCACTCATAACAAAATAACATCAATTGGTTTATCAATCGCAGAAAATGCTTATCTGCCAAAAACCATGAGCCGAACAGTTTGAAAGATGGATTTCCAAGGTGTAGTGAGCTAGGGAAGTTGTAAGGGTCCGTTTGTTTCATGTTTTTGCTAGCTTATGTCAATCAGCATCCAAAAACTAAAACAAACAACACGTTTGTTAAGATAGTTTTTGAAAAACTGAAAAGCTGGCTTTTTTTTTTTTTTTTTTTGGCTTGTGTGCTGAGAAGCTAAAAATATATCAAAAATCCAATAGAAAAGGTTAAAAGCTAGAAAACCAGCTTTTGACCTAAAAGCCTAAAGCTATAGCTCATACAAATGTGTCTAGTCAGGCAGTGTCACTACTACGGTTTTTTCTATGCCATGCAATTTTCTGATTCGTAGGTAGAATAATGTAACTGCTGAAGGCACTTGTGCTGCCTGAGCCTTTCTTGGTGCCCCAAATTTGTTATTTGGTTCTGTTATACTTTCTTAATTCCTCGTGTGCACTGCGCATAAACAATCACTGACAATAAGAAATACTACCAAGTTCAAACAACCATGTTTCCCAGATTATTTGCTGACTGAACATCACTCCAAATAATGACTGATCCCACACTTGATCAGCAACCGATTATTACCAAAGCATGGAGATATCAGGATTCAGGATATGTACAGCCATGGAATAACTTAGCGAAGAATTTTTTGGTCGATCTAATTTCATTAACAGAGTGAAGCAAACACTATGTATCTACAGCTCATCATGGGATTTTGCCTTATCAGTGGTAGCAGCAGGTTGCTGATGCTCGAGTAGATAGCGAGCTGCCAATGCCGCTTGCGCGGCCGCGCCATAGGGGAGAGCATCTTCGTTGATGGTAAAGTAGGGGGAGTGATGGGGTGCCTGCGGTCCACGAGTCTCGTTGTACATGCCCACGAAGTAGTAGTAGGTTGAGGGGATCGCCTCGGCATAGAACGAGAAGTCCTCAGCGCCCATTAGCGGTTGTCTGTCCCTCACGTTCCTCGACCCAACCAATTCGCTGGCCACATTCACGAAGAAATCATGGAGCCCAGGGCTGTTGATGGTTGGAGGGAAGAATGGACGGTCCTTGTTAAGGAAGTCCACGATAGCGCTGCAGCGCTGCACGGATGCTTGAGACACAATCACCTGAGACATGAAAAACAAAGTAGCTGAGGTCCTCTATCCTCTGCAGGACAATCCATAGTGAAATTTTATATTTATATGTAAGATGTTTATATCTCCAGAGGTGATTATAGCTGGGAACTCAGTGCAGGTGTCAAGAGTTCTGACCATTGCGACCCAGATAGTTACATCTACAAACCTACCAACCCATAATAACTATGAGGAAACTGGTTTTCAAGTTCAGCAATACCATTACCAAGGTGAAAGCTACAAGCCTACAGCCATATCTGTAACTTTCCTTAAAAGTAAAATGTGAAAGAAAAAAAAAACTATTACAAGTACTCAAACAGCAAATTACATGTGGATCTGTATCCATGCAACTTTCCAAAAAGTTGGTTTATTCATGAGAACAAGTGTCAGGAACTCTTGTGCTCAAACTGACAACAGTACAATCTAACACAAAAAGCAGAATAACGGAATGCACCAAATTTTAGATGTACATCAGCTTGTTTGTTTACAATATACCCTTGGTCATAGTAAATTATGTGAAAGCACATAGGATGTCGTGCCAGTGCCACTTGCAAGTATCCACTTCTCTAAGTTGTTGGTGAACTTCACAGATCAATCTATTTATAGTTATATTGTAGTTAGGTACAGTGACTGATTATCTTAACAGTAACTTCAAGTACCATATATTGAAGGCAATTTTGAATCCTTAATTTTCGTCTAAGAGAACCTAACCGCAGAAAATAATTAAGAATTGACTACTGAAAGAGTAACACAAAGTTCCCAAACAATTGCTCTTACCTCTTCAATTCGCTGCTTCAATTGATTAAAACTCTCTTTCAGAAAGGCTCGGAAGGTGCCACCTATTGTAACTGAATCAGGGATCACATTGAAGGCTCCACCTCCTTGAAACTTTCCAACTGTTACAACCTGCAGAACACAGCATGGATCCAAATAAAAAAAATCATGAAGTGGACTACTGCAGTGTAAATAAGGATAAATTGCCAAAGGTTCAACATGACAAGTACAATAGTCAGTGCACTGAACAAAATGATGGGAACCTGGGGAGTAATGTATTGAATGAAAAACTTGTATAATTCTTGTGATGCAAAATCATTTTTGCATATGAAACTACAATTTCTATATTGAACAATTTAAGAGTTTAGAACTTAGTTTTGAATAGTATATAGCAATGTATAAGAAATAATCTGTGCTGCCTAGCTAAAGTCCAGGAAAATTCAGGCTGCCCTCCTTGGTAGTTTCCTTCTTAGGTCCAGGATAAAAAGTTCAACAAGATCTTGACGAATTTCAAACAGATCTCACAACACATGGCAGAACACTTTTATATAGTTTGTTCTATTCTGGTTCTGTAATTTAGAACGTCTATGGAAGGAAACTATGTAGATCATAAAAATGGATATAGACAACGTCAATCAACAAAATGCTTCCATGCTTGGAAGTTTATGGCATATAAGAACAAATTAAGTCAATCAAGGATAGGGACAGTACCTGTGAGTCCAAGGGATCAGCTTCTCGGGGAAACAAGTTGCTGAAGGCTCACGATAACATTTGAGGCAGCCAATATCGGATCTATAGTGTGATGAGGAAGTGCGGCATGCCCTCCCTTTCCGCTTATTACGGCCTCAAAGAATCCACTCCCAGCCATTATAGGCCCTGGCCTGGATGCCAGTACACCAATAGGCACAGAATCAGCTATATGAAGCCCAAAAATGGCATCTATGTTTTCCAGAGCTCCAGCTTCTATCATTTTCTGGGCCCCACCGCCACCTTCCTCAGCTGGTTGGAAAACAACAACCACTGTACCCTACATTAATATTAATAAACAAAATTTATAACCATAGAAAACTCAAGGGTGATTAAAAATTTAAAGATTACAAGACAGTTCATATAACTGATGTGGAGGCAACTGAACTAAGTGGTTTAATCGTCGTTTGAGGAAAAAAAAAACTAAGCAATTTAATAAGAAGATTGCTCAATATGGACTTCTAGGATTAGTTGTGTGCTTCCTAAACATATTACTTAAACCAATATTGGCTGACTAAATGTGGATGCACACTTTCCTACAAAAGAGAAACGTAAGCAATTGCTTAAAAGCATCTATTGTAACAAATAAAAAAGGCAGAGAAAGAGCGTGTATTGCATTTCATAAATCTACACCTGAGACAAAAAAATTGACTTCCCTAGACTAAAAGAAGCTATCTCTTACAAATATAGCATCCATTTTAAGTTATACACAATATAAGGAAGCTACCAATAATAATATTATGACACACTCTGTAGCCTTGGGATCATGACATTTAAAAGGAAAATTAGGTAAGAACTACTAGATGAGATATTTCTTTTTAAACAAACATAAACTCCAAAAAAGAAAAAAAAAAAAAAAAACAGAGTCTGCATATTTATCATTTTCTCAAATCTACAAAGGATTGAGAACATGTAGCTTAATGCAATGAAAGCAAGGAAAGGACTAAACATCTTATATAGTTTTTAAGGCTATTCTATCTATCATTATTTTATCAACAAATCTCTCTTATCATTGTGACAAATATAGAACAGGTGCAATGTAAACCATCAAAATATTTTAACCGACCTTCAACTCATCACGATGCTCCTGAAGAATCTTAGCAGATCCCAATAGCATAGCAGTATGTGCATCATGTCCACATCCATGCATCTTCCGGGAACTTTGCTCTTGTGTTCCCATTCCACACTTTCCTGTAAAACAGGACATCAATTTTAACTGGTAGACAAATACAAGATAATCATACTTCTTTGAGCAGATGTAGTGTATTACAATCAAATTACCAAGAAAAATAATTGAAATTTATTCCTATGACAACATTTAATTTGGGAGATTAGTACATTGAGAAGCAACTTTCAACATGTAATCAATTCAACCTGTACGAAATATGGACCTATGACAGTGACACCAGAAAAATACATACACAACACAACAATAGCAGGCTGTTCGAGAAAAAAAAAAGACAGAAGATATTGATTTTCACATTCACCAAGAGATCATGCCCATGTGCACAATAAACTCAATCATATCAATCAGGATCAAGAAGAACAAAATAATTACACAGGTATATCAAAATAAATTTATATTGAAAATAGATTCAACGATCTATCTAACGATATTAATTATGTACCATAAATATTAATATTCTTTATAGAAATTTAGTCAAATTTATTTTTTGGGAAGCGAGAATGACAAGAAATAAGGGATGGAGGGATGAGGGAGTATGCACTACACACAGATTACATATTTGTCTTGTCAATCGCCACCTGGAACATGACCCAAGGCTCATATGAGTGTTACAGATACACATAGGCAGCCCATGTGATTCATTTAAGTAAGAAGCCAAAGTTCTTTTTCCTGCATGTTCCTAATCAGGAAGGGTAGCTATGGAAACTACCTAGGCGTAGGTGCAGAACAGTTCCTCCCTTTTCTTACAGGTGCCTAGGATGTCGGCCATGGCATGACCATGAATGAATGAACTGTACATATGCATACTCGATACTTCAATAGATCATTTCCATATCGCACGTGCTGGCATCGATGGTCATTAGTCCTTACTTTGTATCGCGCCGCAACAAATTTCAATGGATAATGAATTCTAAAAGAAAGAAATCAATGAGCAAATTTTATCTTTCTGGTGACCATAATTTTTTTGAATCCCTGGCGTTCCTCTTCCCTTGGCTAAGTCAAATTTAGTTTTGTGGACACTAGAAATGTGCGGGTCGTTTTATAATCCACAAGCTCTTGGCTGAAATAGAAACGGATTCGATAACCAGAGCAGAAACATTTGCCTCTATCCTTCCTTAGTAAAACCAGCAACAGTTTCTTTCCCAGAATCCTCCGCACCAAAACCAAGAAGCAGAGGAAGCCAATTGCCAGCGTATATATAGCCAGAGAAGAAGCAGAAAGAAAGGAAGGCGGTTATAGTTAACAGACCTGCAAGGGCAGCGCGTCCATGTCGGCCCTTAGGGCGACGAAGGGCGGGCCTCCGGTGCCGACTGTCGCGACGACGCCTGTGACGGCGAACGGGTGCCTGTAGGGGATCCCCAGCGCGTCGAGCTCCCGGCGCACGAGCTCGCTGGTCTGGAACTCCTCGTACCCCAGCTCCGGGTTCTCGTGGATCCGCCGCCGCACCCCGACCATCCAGTCCGCGAACGCCGGCTCCTTGGCCCGGCGCAGGAGCTCCGCCGGGTCCTGCAGCACCGCCGCCGCCGCTAGGGATGGCCGCCATGCTGCGGCGGCGAGGACGGCGAGGGCGAGGAGAAGAGGCGCCGCGGCTGCCATGGGTTGTTGGGTCTCGCTCGCTGACGAGGCGGAAGGAATCAGGGGGATCAGGTGAGAGCGAGACACGACAGTGAGCCGGCCGGGCCTTGCTTTTGACGAGGCAAGCACGAGGGCGGCGGCGCCTGGTTTTAATTCTTTTTCTTGGCTTTTCCAAATTCATTCATGCGCGGCGCGGGTGTGTGCGATCATTATTTCTGCTTTTGATTAGATTTTGTCTGTCCATCTCGGGTAGTGTCTTTTGTTTCAAGACGTCTACACGACTCTTTTTTAATCATGTCTACTCCCTCTCTCCCAAAATAAAAGACTTTTTCGTTTTCCGATGCTTTTCCAATAAGTCAACGTTTTTAAAATACCGATAATTATATATTAAAATATATAAATATTTATGTTAAATAATTAGTATCATCGGAAAGATCTTTAAGTCTAGTTTTTAACAAATTTATTTGAATATTTAAATATTGCACGTATTTTCTACAAATTTAGTAAAATTTGAGAAAGTTTGACACGTTTTTAATAGCGTCGTTTATTTTCGGACGGAGGGAGTACACAACTCTTGGTTGTACTTACATGTGATGGAATGTGTCGTTAGAGCATCTCCAAAGATCTTACCTAAAAAGACTACCTAAAACTAAATTTAAGTAGCTACCCAACTTCATTCTACCTAAATTTCGCTCTCAACTCCAAAGCTAGTACTACCTAAAACCGACTACCTATTTTATTTTTCACAAATACATATACCCCTCTATGATCTTCATTTTTCCTCTATAATTTAACCAAAAAAGTATTGCAACCACAAATAAAGCTCATAATTCAAACATAATTAATTGCAACGTCATAGATCAAAGGTCCAAATAAAACACATCGTTCAAACCGAATAAATATGATATAGCATCCTTCAAAGTTCAAACATACTTAAATAAACTACGACATAATTAAACAAAAGCCTCAAATAGATGCATCGCCACCACATAGATCATCTCACTGCACTTCCACCACTAGAACCACCCAAGCTTTGGGAGAACTCAGCCATCTTCCTTCTTTGTGATTTGAGCCCTCATCGCCAAGACGTAATTCTTTTGGTCTATATCTAAAGTGTTGACATCGCAAAACATTATCTTTTTGCTCTTGCTCCCATTGCAACCGTTTCTCCTCAACGGATATCCTACGCTCATGAATGGTCTTGGCCTCTTGCCACCTCAAATCCTTCATCTTCCTTTCCTCCTTCTTCTCAACAAGTAATTGCTCAACTACATTCTTATATGAGCCACCATCTCCTCCTTTGTTCTTGAGTTGTTCCTTTGCACGCTTCCTTCCAATGGGTCTTCTTTGTGATTTGAGAAGAATCGGGAGTTTGTGGGCTTCCCATACCTTGTGCTTCACTTCATCAACATTGATTGGATTGGAGGATGTAGCATTCGAAGTCTTTTGTTTCTTGGCATTGGTAGCCTTCTTCTTCTCCCTTGGATTGATTGATTGAAACTTTTGTGATGGCTACGGATGGCCGGATCGGTCTCGTCCATGGTCCTAGCCCGTCGGCGAAGCTTGGAGGTGGAGCGTCGGCAGAGCTTGGTCCGGGTGGCGGCGGTGGATACCTCTGCCTTGAGCACCGAAAGCACGGGTGGGAGAGAAAAAAAACGTCGACCTAGACTTTTGGGTAGTCGGCCTTGGCCCAACAAGAATGAGTAGAGCGAGGGGAGATTTGGGTAGCCCACAAATCTGTTGGGTCGGTAGGTAGCTCTTTGGACCTCGATTTTTTTTGCACTACTCAAATTGGGGATAGGTAGTCTGTTTGGGTAGTCTGGCTTTGGAGATGCTCTTAGGAGTGTGTCTCTCGAGACCCGTGCAAGTGGAACCCGAGTGGAACGGTTGGTTCTTGTCGTTCAGCCATTTGCAAGAAGATGGCCTAGTGGTCGCCACCCCAAACGCGGGCTACCGGACATTAGCTCCAAATACAAATATAAATGATCCATAAAAAAATATTAAGACTACTATTCATACAATGCAAATTATCACTATTTATAATTTATATGAAAACTTGTAAGTTTCATCATGCATCATCTTTATTTCCTTCTTCTCCTTTTTTTTTTTATTGCAAACCTTCTCTCTCCCCACGCATATGTATAGAGCATCTACTTTTTTTTATGCGATTCTACACATGGGGATATAAGCAAAAAAAATGCATTGGAGAATGCCTCGTCATTAGGTGCCCTTTCGAGCATTGTGCATCTCCGTATAGTTAGAGCCGGAAACCGGTAAATTTCTCTTTCTTTTAAAATAAATGTTTGTCACCATCCTTATATAGGATGGAGATGTAGAATAGATATAATAGCGGTTTTGTAAGCATTATCCTTGTTCTTACTCAAACAATCCAAACTTGCGTTGTTGATGAATGTATTATCTTTTGACCCTTTTTTTACGTTGATGAGCTGAAAGGTCCTAAATGGCTAGAGGGGGAATAGCCTAATAAAAATTCTATAAAAACACTAGAGCAACTTGTTAGTAAATAAGAAAGCGCAAAATGCGTTTGCTCTAGCTCTACTTGTCGGCAAGTCTCCTATTAACAATTCTAGTTGCTAGAGTATCTAATTCACACAAATGGCTAAGTCACTACTCTACCAACTAGGTGAACAAACTAATTACTCTAACAAGCTACACTATTGTCTCTACACAAGAACAATAAATATATCAAGGTAATGCAAGTGTGTAGAGATGATATACCACAATGTCGAGGCTAGTCAATCCAATCACCGAGATGTTGTCACAATACACCCTATGAGTTGTTGAATGGAAGGAAGCCCAACATTAGATACTTTAGAGTCTTTGGATGCAAATGTTACATTCTCAAGAAAGGCACAAGATTGGGCAAATTTGACAAGAAGTGTGATGAAAGGGTTCTTAGTTAGATACTCAACCACAAGCAAAGCATATAGAGTTTGAAACTTGGGTAGTGGCAAACTTGAAGAAGTTCATGATGTGGAATTTGATGAAACCCAAGGCTCTCAAAATGAAGTTGAAAATCATGATGATGTGAGTGGTTCCAACTTGGAGAATGCAATGAGAAACATGGATGTTGGTGACATTCGGCCAAGACAAGTGGAAGATGATGAAGACGCTCCATTGACTACCACTACCATTGAGATTGATGCAAATGAAGCAAGCACTAGTGGTACTCAAGATGAAGATCAAGAGCAACAAGCTAGTCCATCAACTCATCCTAGTCATCAAGTGCAAGTGATGCAACCATCCAACATTGCAAGAGATCATCCAATTGATCAAATTATCGGTGACATCAATAGTGGAGTGATCACTAGAGGAAGATTGGCATCTTTTGTGCTCACCATGCCTTTATGTCTCAAGTAGAGCCGTAGAATATTGAGAAGGCACTAAAAGAAGGAGGATTGGATAAATGCCATGCATGAAGAGTTGAACAACTTTAAGAGAAATGATGTATGAGAATTGGTGGAAAGGCCAAAGGACTACAATGTGATTGGAACCAAGTGGGTCTTCAAGAACAAGCAAGATCAAGATGGAATTGTGGTTAGAAACAAGACAAGGCTAGTAGCTCAATGGTACACTCAAGTAGAGGGTCTTGATTTTGGAGAGACCTATGCACCGGTTGCTAGACTTGAAGCAATTAGAATCTTGCTTGTCTATGCTTGTGCACATGATATCAAGCTCTATCAAATGGATGAAGAGTGCATTCTTGAATGGATTCATCAATGAGTTGGTCTATGTTGAACAACCACCGGGTTTTGAAGATGAGAAGTATCCCAACCATGTCTACAAGTTGAAGAAGGCTTTGTATGGATTGAAACAAGCACCAAGAGCACGGTATGAGAGGTTGAGAGATTTTCTCCTCTCTAAAGGGTTCAAGATGGGCAAGGTGGACACCACACTCTTCACCAAGAAGATTGGAAATGACTTGTTTGTGTTGCAAATCTATGTTGATGACATTATCTTTGGGTCAACCAATCAAGAGTTTTGTGAAGAGTTTGCTAAGATGATGGCCAATGAGTTTGAAATGTCAATGCTTGGAGAGCTCACATTCTTTCTTGGACTTCAAATCAAGCAATTGAAGAATGGCACATTCATTAGTCAAGGCAAGTACACCAAGGATATGATCAAGAAGTTTGATCTACAAGATGCCAAGTCAATGTCCACACCAATGGCAACCAATGGAAGTCTAGACCCCGATCCTAGTGGCAACATGGTTGAGCAAAAGAAGTATAGGTCTATGATTGGTAGTTTGCTCTATGCAACCGCATCAAGACCGGACATTGCATTTAGTGTGGGCATGTGTGCTAGATATCAATCCGATCCAAGAGAAAGTCACCTCAAGGCAACAAAGAGAATTATGAGGTACTTGAAGGGCACACAAGATGTTGGACTATAGTATCCAAAGGGATCCAAGTTTGATTTGATTGGATATTCGAATTCTGATTATGGAGGATGCAAGATCAATAGAATGAGCACAAGTGGCACATGTCAATTTCTTGGAAGGTCACTAGTATCATGGTCTTCAAAGAAGCAAAATAGTGTTGCTCTTTCAACCGCCGAAGCCGAATACATAAGTGCGGGAAGTTGTTGCACTCAATTGCTTTGGATGAGGTCAACATTGAAGGATTTTAGATTCAAATTTGACAAAGTTCCATTGTATTGTGACAATAAAAGTGCAAGGAAGATGACTCAAAATCCGGTTCAACATCCAAGAACAAAGCACATTGATATTAGGTATCACTTTATAAGAGATCATCAACAAAAAGGGTGACATTTGTATCATGGGCATTGGCACCGAAGATCAACTAGCCAACATATTCACCAAGCCACTTGATGAGAAAATGTTTTGCATGCTAAAGAGAGAATTGAATATTATTGACTTCTCCAACTTGAGTTGATGCACCCCACTTATATGACATGCCTCTCCTTCGACAAATCCCAAGGTAAAAGTTGGTTGTCATGGCATTCATATATAGCTAAGGACTTGTTAGTGCATCTAGACATCATGCATGTTAATAGGCTCATTCATGGAAAATAAAATGATTTCAATGTATGTGTGGCACCACTATTGCCTTGAATGCTTTTATGATCTAGTGGTGGCATATGACATGTTTATGTGCTTGCAATCCTAGTGTCAACTCTAGAAAATGCGCTATTGATGTGTATTCTAACATGGTGCAAGATAACCCTTATGTATATGAGGTGTGAAAAAGCTTGCCCTTGGTTCAAACTTGAATACATGTTAAGGCAAGTGATCTAGATGAGACCACATGTGATACTTTGATTGACTTGATTTCTCTCATTTACACCTTTTTTGGTGATTGTTGACAAAGGGGGAGAAATAAGTCACAAAGATGTTGGAAATGATCACACAAATAGGGGGGAGCAAGCTCATAGACTATTTGTGCATTTGTATGTGCATGATCATAATGAAATGTTGCATTGGCAATCTAAATTCAATATTCATGATTGCTTGGTGTATGCTAGTTTTTGAAAATTGATTGATGTATTGACCAACTAGCATGCATAGGATGTATCTAGACAAAGTTCACATTTATGGCCTATAATGTTGATCTCATGGGGTATGTTGAGTTTTGATGTTTGTCTAGTTACATGATGCTAAGGACTCCGATGGTTTCACGCTTCAAAGGCCCGAATTCTAGAACCTTAGCATCTCTTTTGGTATTAGTATCTCTCCCCAAGATTTCTATCCATACATATGTGCCAAATTGATCCAAACACATGGAAGCACATATGTAGGGGAGCTACTACTACCAAAACCCGAACCTTGAAATGTTTGTCAATCCTTGGTTCATGATCAAAATGCTATGGACAAGCAATTCAAGTTCAATTGAATTTTATTTCATATCTTTGTGAATTTGGTTGTCATCAATTACCAAAAAGGGGGAGATTGAAATCTCATGTTTGGTTTTAGAAATTGATGACACACTTGTGGTACTAATCCTTTGCTCTAAGTGATGACTTGAGATAGGATTAGGTGGATGACGTGGAGCATGATGATCATGAACATGGACAAAGTCGGTGGACTTGATGGATCGTCAAGCTTCGGTGATCGATCTGAGAGGAACAGGAGATCAAGGCAAAGGTATCTTGATAGGGTTTTCCTTTCGGTGATCAAGACACGATAGAGCGTGTGATCACATTATAGGATAGATAGCCGACTATCAAGAGCGGATGCCGCGACAATCCTTTGGTGAAGTGCTTCTAGGTCCAATTGACTTGCATATTGCATTTAGGACAATGAGAGCACTAACCGATCTTGCCTAACCGTTCGACAAGATAACATGCATGATAACGTAATCATCTTCGACGTGTTGGCAACCTATGGCAAGAGGCGAAGCAAGGTTGAAGCAAAGGCGTCAACAAAATGAAGAACTTCGTTGTTTCAGGCGGCCGGGACGCTTTTGGAAGGTGGCCGGACGCCTTTTTGGCTCCGGTCGGTCGCGTCTAGCGTGAGAGCTCTATGACGGGATTTTGCTTGGGGCGCGTCGGCCGGGACCACTGGACGGATGCTTCCGGTGCTCGGCCGGAACCGTGGCCGGGACTCGTGGTGGGCGTGTCGGTTGTGGGCGAAGCTTGTCGGTTGTGGCCGGGGCCGTGACCCGGACTCACGGCCGGACTCAGCGGTGAGTCCTGGTCGGTGCGTCCGATCGGTCTTGTGAAGAGCCCATTTCATAGCTCAACGGCTCCATTTCATGAGGTGGGCTATATATATGGGTTTGCACGGTTCCTAGCCCCCTCTCTTGCACATTTGAAGCTTCCAACTTGCTATTGAGCTTGTGAGACTTCTCTCCACTCATCTCTCCATCCATAACTTCGAATTCTTGGTGAGATTTAGAGTGATAGAAGTGCATTGCATCATCGGTTGCATCTAGAGGCACTTCATCCTTGGAGAAGCCGCGGGATTCTTGTTTTCATGGGAATTTGCCCTGTTCCCTAGCGGCTTGGAGCAAGAGGCGGTGTTGAGCTCGATTGGAGCTTGTTCGAGGCCACACCGTGGTATGTGAGGGGTCGTTCCTTATCCCACGGGAGATTCGCGAAAGGAGCACTAGTGGATTGCTCATGGCTTGTTGGACCCTCTCTTGTGATCATTTGCTTGAGCTCCCATCGGGGGATTTGGCACCGCCATTAAGCTTAGCAACCGTCAAGTGAGTGTGTCGCTACAACGGGGACTAAGCGTCTTGGGCAAGCACGTGAACCTCGGTAAAAAATCATCGTGTCTTGTGTGCTAGCTCATTGGAGATTTCTTGTACACGGTGATTGGCTTCAACCTCGACACTACACGGTGGTATTGTATCCTAAGCATCTCTTTGCATTACTTTGGTAGTATATCTTGTTAGGGTGCTTAGCTTGGTAGCTTGAGTAGCTAGTTTAGTTTGCTTAGCCTTGTTAGCTCCTAGTGGTAGAATTAGTTAGAATTGCTTGTTCACCTAGGAGTAAACTAGCGACATAGCCTTTGTGTGGATTAGAGATAATAGAATTGAATTGTGGCTTGCATAGCTAGCGTGTAGCTTAACTTATTTAGCTTCGCCATCTTATTGTCTAATCCGTTTGTTTAGTGTTGTTGCAAGAAATTTTAATAGGCTATTCACCCCCCTCCCAGCCATTAGGACCTTTCAACCCCAACGAAATAGAGCTGTTACTTTCGAATCCGCCGAGCGTCTGGCGGGCCAGCGTCAGCTTCACGCCAAGCAGCGCCGCGAGCCGTGCCAGCCGGGCCGCGGGCTGCGTGGCGACACAACGCCGCCGGACGCCAGCGCACGCGCCCCGAATGCAGCGCCCGGCGCCGGCGTCCGGCGACCCCCTCCCGCGACATGCTCTGATCATACGTCCGTAGCGCGCGGACGCGCGTAGCGTCGAAGCGTCGGCGCTAAACCGAGGCGGGGCGAACACGCCGATGTCGCAGCGACGCCGCTCATCGCTCATCGAGCCCGTGTCGGTCGTGGTGCGGACGCGCCCAGCGCGCCGATCGCCGTTCACCACTACGCTGGGCTGACGCGAGCGCCGCAGAAGTAGCCGGCGTCGGCGCGGTTCAAAATCGCGAAAGTCGCCGCGTTTTGCGTCACCTTCACTTCGACATGCTACTCAACAATTATACCAACTTGAGCACGAGTTAGCATGTTTTCACCACCACGATGCATCGGCCAAGAATAGAAAATAGGCGTTTCATTTTCTCAAAGGCGCGAATCCCGCCTCGCAAGCTTCGGCGGGAGGGTGGCGATGCCCAAACCTATCTCAACCCTGCAACCATCAACGCCTTCGCCAAATGTGCCAACACCACCACGTGTACATCACCATGTGCTCGTGTGTTAGCATTTTCACAAACAATTTTCGAAGGTCGGATTAGCTCTCTAGGTTAGAATGCATGCAAATGATTTTTGAACCTAAAGGCACATGAGGACCGATATATGCGATAGTTTTCCCCTCTTTATAGTACGACTTATCGATCCTAAATCACTCACACCCTCTATGGTGTCTTGAGTGCAAAATCAAAATGGCCCTATGGATATACCTTTGCCTTGAGCCCATTTTGATCCTTGAACCACTCAAGTTGCGCACTTGATCATCATTTGGATCACCTCGACCCATCCATCATGACCACCATGCACCAACCTTGGCTTGACCAATCTCCAACTAAAACAAACACTTAGCATAGAGATTAGTCCTAGGATGTTACTAATTAGCCAAAATCAATCTAGAGATCTTCATGAGCTCATATAAATTTGCATGAGCACCACAAAAAGGTTGAACAATTAATTGTAGCCTAATGGGTTTTTTACTAGGAGCATTTCTATTATGTCCTTGTTCTGTTTGTGGCTTGGATAAGCTCAAATGTGACATATTTTGAAGCAAGTTAATTTATTTGCCTTTAGCTAAATTTTACAGAATTGTGTTCTCATTTGCGTCAGAGGTAATAATTTTCTAGATAAACGTCGTGTACACATACATTTGAAACCTACCATGTCATGTTTATTCAAACGTATAACTACTTTATTCTCCAACCAATAGTTACATGGTAGTCGAACGAATTAGATCCTATTTGGATTGGGTGACTAAAACTTCATCACCCCTTTTTTTAGTCATTTTAGTCACTTTACTTCTAAATATGGGTGATTAAAATCCAAGAGGTGGCTAAAATTGAGAAGTTAGGGTACCCCCAATTTTTAGTGACTAAAAGGAAAAAAAATTAGCGAATCGGTCTTTTTTCATAATCTTTAATAACAATTAGTCCACCATTCTATACAGGGGGTGAGTAAAGTTTTAGTCAGGTGTTTTAGTCACCTGACTAAAAATCCAAACAAGCCCTTAGTTTAGCTAAGGTCGGCTATACTAGATACTAGCAAATGTGCTTTTGCGTGATCTAGTACGTGATGGAATTGGACTTTATATATATCATATCATTGTTAGATGTGAATTATTGTAAGATATATGTGTGGTGTTGGGAAGTTTAGAAGGTAAAAGAACACACATAGAAAGAGACGCTTCGCTCTTCAAACTTACTAGATAAATGCCCGTGCGTTACAACGAAAAACATAATACTATGATAACTTATATGTGTGAGCGTGTGTAAATTTTCAAGAAAGATAATTGAAATATAACTCTTAATTTTAATTTCAAGTCCAAGATGCGGCGTCGACTCCTTGCCGCAGACCTTGCACGGACATATAAGTATTTACTGGACAAAAGTACTTCGTGTTGGCAATCCTATGAACCAATCATGACTGCATTTCACTCTGTAAAGTTCACAAATGTTATGAACATCTCAGATGTGGTGCGGGAGGGACAGAGCGGAGTGGATAGAGATAGATGTCACTGTGTTTTCAGCCACGAACGAAAGAACCTTGTAGTACGTTGTAGTTGATCTCGTGGATGGGGTCTCACGTCCTTGGCGTAGGGGGCGAAGGATCACGCCGATTACGTGCTACGACGGCGGCGGCGCGATGGGCGCGAGTCGCGTATGAGCACCTAGCCGTTCTTTGCTCTTGGTTGACGTGATCACGGCCTCTCGGTCGGGCGCAATGGTCGCAGCGGCGGCGGTGGCACGACGGGGGGTATATATGAGCGTAAAGCACGCAGGCCGGTGGCACGGCACGAGGCACAAAATTTTAGCCCGACACAAACACGCACGCGACACGGTTGGATTCGGGCCCGGGCCGCATGAAGCCCGCTCCGGGCCGGGCTTGGGCCGACCCTCGCACGCTGGCCGGCACGGTATTTTGAGCATGGCCCGATAGAGGCCCGCTAAATATCACAAACCGCTGGCCTGCTAAGCCTAATAATAGCCCACCAAGCCACAACCCTCCCTATCTCTCTCTATTCCCCACCGATTCCCCACCGCACGCATGCTCTATTCCCACCACACCGCATGCCCGCATGCATGCCGATCTCTCTTCCGCCGGTCCTCGCAGAATCGGGGACGCCGCCACCCACGCTCCACACGGCGACGACGCTGGCCAAAGCCGTTGCTCGAGAGGTCCAGCCGCCCGCCGCCGCCGCTAAGGAGTCCGAGCTCCGTGAGTTCGCCACCGGATCTCGCGGCCGCAAGCGTCGGCGCCTCGGCAAAGGCCGACCCGTCTCCCACGGCGGTACCTCCTCACCCGGCGAGCGGCCGGCCTCCTAGCTTCCCTTTCCCTTCTCTCTCTCTAGCATTGTATGGGCCTCGGGCCGGCTGTGGTGAAGTATTGGGCCCCGTGCTTTTCGGCCCGGCACCGGCCGGCCCGTGTCGCCGTGCCTCGGGCTGCGCCGAGGCTGGTGGCCTGCGAGGCATGGCCGGTGGCCCATGGGCCTCTTCATGCCGTGCCCTTTCGGGCCGTGCCGAACGGGCCCGTTCCGGGCCGTGCGGGCCGGCCCACGCACATCTATACGGGGCGGGGGAAGCTCGACGTGTGGGTTACGAGGAAGCAACCGATCGGGTCGAGTCATGGCGAAGGCCACCACTAAGCGCCGGGCGGCATGTGGCGTGGCTACGGTTAACTCTCGTTGATATTTCTTACGATCCCAATTAGGAAGGCGAAAGAAATATATATGGGATATCTATCTAATCATGTTAGCTTGGATATGGGATTAACCTCATGATCCAACAAAGCGGAGTTAGGCGGTGTTAGTAGTGGGATGTAAACTTAGCATCATTATCCATAGTGGAGTTAATCTCACCAAGATATGTACTAAAGGTATACCACTCATTTCTAAGCATTACCTACGTACTAGTCTGTCACCCTAGCAATAACGCTCAAAGAAATGCGGGCATGGTATTTGTTGATTGGCCTTGATAAAAGAATGAACATGATATACGCAAGCGCCTGAGATAGAAATACCAATTGTAGCACTTCACCGGGGAGTAATCCGGTATCGTATTTATATTTTATCACGGGGAAGGGAGTCTAAGGAAAGTAGAGAGAAAAGGATATCTAATGATTTATATTGTGATTTAATTATGAGATCCACTTACGGTTGTACAATGCGAGTAGCCATATACATCTAACATTACTCAACAGGATAAGTCACAAGATAAAGATAATTATATAAATAATAAATACCCAAGTCTAAGATCATCATATGCCACTAGTATCGTATGAGCTATTAGCATGTTATAGAAAGAATAGAATGAATATTCCTAAGATACTCCTAATCATATATGTCAAATGAATACTACAATTAGTGCAATACATCTAGCTATCATGGCAAGGTTGGATTACTTCTACACATGGCAAGCATTACCAATAACAACCAAGGACGAAACTTGATCATTACCGTAATTACACTACAAGAAATCGACATTCCAAGACAAATGAATTTTTGTCATGTATAGCCCAAATGTGTCACAAAAAGTGTAGTTAAGACGGAATCCGTCCGTCATGGGTTTTGTCATATAATCAACGTCACAAAATGTCTCGCGTGGCCAGATTTTGGTGTTACGTCACAAAACATCAAAACATTTAGTGACGGTTCTGTCATAGAATACTATATTTTGTGACACGGGTCAACGCGTCTTGTAATACAATCTTGTGTCATATATAGTGTTTTAACCATGGTTAAGAGGTCGGTTATGCTAGTTTTTGTGACGATAAGAAGTTTGTCATGTATAGATAGTTAACCATGGTTAGAAGTCGTCACATATTGTGAGGCCACATCTAGGGTCCAGGCCCATATTAGGGGGCCCAACCAAATTGAAACAATAATAATAGGGATAATAATAAACCACAAAACCAATTATATTACCATAATGACCATACAAAAAGTGCTTGTTCGAACACATGTTTCATACAAACATACAACAAAACTTAAAAAGAAAATGACCCGACCAACTAAATAAATTCCAACATCTAGGGCCAAGTTGTAGCCAACCGCAAGCACCAAGTTCCTGCACCATCGGGTTCCAACCCACCGCCCGGCCATTGCAAGTTCAAGCCGGCGACCATTGCAAGTTCCGCCAAGACTTGTCAAACAAAAAAGCAAAATAATGAAGTCACCCGGGGAAAATGTACTATGCAAATAGTAACTAATGGAATCACACTTTTCATTTGATGGCATGAACTCATGTAACTCTAAAGCAATTTTCCAAAGTAATGAAAATCAATAGTATATTTTAATCATGTCAAAAAAAAAAATCTGGTTTCAATTCCTAGTGCTACAACCAACATATCTATCATCTATGAATGTACTCACCTTGCAAATGAATGTGCCGACTTGTAGCCACCATGTACTCCATATGTCATCACCATCACCTCGATACGCAATGGATTACACCAACAAAAGATATATATAATCGGATAACTAACCAAATAATAGTGACAATTAGACAAGAAACGACCCGGATAGAGTAGATCAACAAGATTACGGATGATAGGATTAGGAAAAAGGTAGGATTAGATATTGATAGGATTAGGTATGCTAGCCTCGGCTTGAATAGCCATAACATTCATGCTCACATCCATCCCCTGCCATCACTTAGATCGGCTCTAGTGTTGCATGAGTGGACATTAACCACGGGTTCAATGGCAAATAAGTTCGCATCATAGGTCTAGTAATTTCACTCAATATTGTAGAGGCCTCGGTATATGAATAACACCCATAAGACAACACATGTAAGGTACCAGTATGTTCGAGAATCATCCACCTTTTGCCGTCGGCTTGAGTTTGACACAACACAATTGTTGCATAATGCGGATGATGCTAGAACATTCGACATCGACCACGTGAAGACAACAACAAAGGTGCTCGTGCATCATTGGCCATAATTCAAAAGAGGCGTCCGGTGCCGCAAATGACAACAAAGCCCGATCAAAAGCCCCAACAAGTTCACATGATTAAGAGTTAATAGTTGACTCGGACAATGGTTTCATCACAATTCATGTTTTGGCTTGGAGCATAAGGATCAAAGCATAACTCTTGTTGCAAATACGACATCATTTAGGGCATGAAATCATCGAAAGCTTTCGGCCTCGGGCATCAAGAAAGCATAGTTCCTCACAAGTCCAATCTGGCGAGGCATGTAAGTTTCTCGATGATTCGATGAACTAAATGAGAACAAACCACATTTGTACCTCACCTTTCCGGTCCTCACAAGCCTCGGCATAAAGTACCAGACTCTCAAGCTCATAGTAGGCATGGAGCCATGGCTACATCCACTCCCGACCATCGGAATGGCGGTGACCATTCGGTTGCTTGGGAATGGGCGTGAGCCATGGCTTTATGACTACCATGAATTCAACATAAAGGAACCCGGCCACCTCAGTTATGCATCATTGGCAATAACCGTCTACTCAATTAGATGGAATGTTATTAGTTTGAGAAAGCGGCATCGGATTGATAGGATTTAGTAAGTTACTCACCAAGTGACCGAGCAGTGTTGTATCACAGGGACTAGGCTGGCTTTGTAAAATAATGTTTTTGAGAAAGCAACATCAGTTTCATAGGGGAAAATAATGATTTCTTCTTTGTAAAAGAAACCTCTCGATTCTACAAATCAAGTTAAGACCTACAATGTACTGAAATTAGGACCTATACTAAAGATGTACGGATAACCAACCTAATCTCGTATACACGGGCGGAGATTTCATACCAGATGGCCACCGGAGCACGATGGCGAGTTGAGGTTGCCACGCAGCCAAGATCTTGCGAGGTCGGGTCGCCTTCAAATCGATAGGGCTCGGGTGGCGCCGGGTCAGCGAAGACGGTGGCGGAAGTTGCTTGCGGTCGATCTTTGCGGACGACGAGCGGGGTCTGGCGCAGCGACTCCAGCATGGCGTGACGGCGCTCCCCGCGGCCGAGGAGGAGGAGGAGGAGGAGGTCCTGGTGGCGCGGGGTTCTGCCGGCCCACTACCCCCACACACGGACGGGGGTCCCGCACGATGGACCTTCTCTTCGAACGACCATGGCGGTCGGCGCCAAAGCCGGGGTGTGGGTGGTGGTGGAGCGTTGGCGGAAACCCTAGGAGAGGAAGAGGGAGCAGTGAATGAATCGAGAGGAGGAGGGGTTGGGTAGGTGGGATGATAGGATAAGGTTACGAAATTTTTAGTCTCACAGTGAGCTCCTCTGCTCACGCTCGTTTTCGAAAAAAAAGAGGGGAGAGGGAGAGGGCGAGGGAGGGAGGGTTTCACTTTCATTTCAACCCTTGATCTCATCCATCCAATGGTGTAGATAGAGCTAGGGATCAAAATTTGAATCGGCGCATTCGGGCCGTTTTGAAAGCTCTAGATGGATCCATATCGAAAAGTCATGAACACGTGTTTTGTAGGTCATTCGGTATTAGAGTCAAATTTTCGGTTTTTCGAACTTCGACGGCTCGAATTTTGAATTTTCAAATTTTTACGTCGGGGACGAGTTTTTAAGGGCCCTAAACGGCCTCCGTTTGAAAAGTCATGAACACGAAAAGTTCATAACTCATCGAGATTTACATTCCGTATTTAGGTGACTTTTACATCCGAGCAAGCGTTCGCAAGCGTAGTTCAAAAACCACTAGTCGCCTGAGTTGCATAAACTCTACGTGAGATACGTGGATTTGCGACTAGGGTTCACCGGCACTTTCTCAAATGCAAAAAGTACCTATATATGGAATGTAGATCCCGACGAGTTCTATCAACTCGTGTTCAAAAGTTTTCATCGAGGCCATTTAGTGCTCCGTTTGGCGAGGTTTGACCAAGTCAAGCGTTGGTCAATTTGGAATCGGCGCGTTCGGGCCGGTTTTTGAAGCTCTAGATGGATCCGAATCGAAAAGTCATGAACCGTGTTTTTGTAGGTCTCTTCAAGACCTACGTTCGGTATTAGAGTCAAATTTTCGGTTTTGAACTTAGACCGCCTCGAATTTGAATTTTTAAATTTTACTGGTCGGGCGAGTTTTTCGGGGCCCTAGGCGGCCTCCGTTTGAAAAGTCATGAACACGAAAGTTCATAACTCATCGAGATCTACATTCCGTATTTAGGTGACTTTTGCATCCGAGCAAGCGTTCGGAAAGCGTAGTTCAAAAACCACTAGTCGCCCGAGTTGCATAAACTCTCTATGAGATACGTGGATTTGCGACTAGGGTTCACCAAAGACTTTCTCAAATGCAAAAAGTACCTATATATAGAATGTAGATCCCGACGAGTTCTATCAACCTCGTGTTCAAAAGTTTTTCATCGAGGCCATTTAGTGCTCCGTTTGGCCGAGGTTTGACCAAGTCAAGCGTTGGTCAATTTGGAATCGGCGCATTCGGGCCAGTTTTGAAGCTCTAGATGGATCCAAATCGAAAAGTCATGAACACGTGTTTTGTAGGTCTCTTCAAGACCTACGTTCGGTATTAGAGTGAAATTTTCGGTTTTGAACTTCCGGCGCCTCGAATTTCGAATTTTCAAATTTTAACGGGTCGGGCGAGTTTTAGGGGCCCTAGGCGGCCTCCGTTTGAAAAGTCATGAACACGAAAAGTTCATAACTCATCGAGATCTACATTCCGTATTTAGATGACTTTTGCATCCGAGCAAGCATTCGGAAAGCGTAGTTCAAAAACCACTAGTCGTCTTTTTTTTTTTTTTTTTGCGTTTTCTTCCTAGTCAAATGAGCAATGCATCCTTAATTTTGTGAGAGTTTTCTTCTGTTAAACGAGGATCCAAATCGAAAAATTTAAAATTAACACAATAGTGTTTTGCCTTGGAATCTAAATTAAATGCGCAATTGACTATGAACTTAGAAACTCCAAATGCAAAAGAAAAGGGGAAGATCAATCACAACAACAATAATAATATACAAAAGTGAGCTAAAGACCGAATATATATATACGTACTAATACATATTAGTTGTTCTCCATCCCTACACTAGCACTAATATTAGTTGTTCTTCATCCATCCCTACATATATAATAATAAATAGGTGTTTTGCATCCATCCATGCGACCACATACATATACTAAGTTACTAACTAATCTAAAGATCGATCCCCGCATCCATCCATCCATCCGGCCCGACAATACATACACATTGTTCACAAAATAATAAGCCCACTAAACGGTGGGCTACCAAAAGGTTGGGCGGGGGTCATCTTTGGGGTCTTGCGGGGAGGGGGCTCGGGGGGGCGCCATCACTTCTTGCCCGGTGGGCGTCGGCCAAGGCCTCTTTGGAGGTGGCCAACCTTGGACTTGGCGCCCTCGAGGTCCTTGCCGGGCGTCCACCTTCTTACAGGTCGGGTCATACGGACCGGTTCGGTGAGCTTCGGCCACCTTCGAGGGGCGAGCGGCGAGCCTGCAGTTCAACGGCTCGGTGGCTGAGGCGTGATGGCGCTCATGAGTGCGGTCTTGGAGATCCGGAAAGTCTAAACAAAAGCGGTGTTATTAGTTTGAGAAAGCGGGGATCGGTTTGATAGGATATAGTAGGTTACTCACCAAACACAATGCTATATCATATGATAAATACATAAAGAGTCAGATATTATGCCAAAAACACATTTCTATATATCATAGGATAATCTAATAACTACATGCTGTAAAATAATGAATTTGAGAAAGGAACATAAGTTTCATAGGGGGAAAATAATGATTTGCTGCTGTAAAAAAACCTGAGTCCTCATTGGGCTAACAACACCGTGACCCCATTCCATCCTATGCCATCTCTTAGATTAGATCTAGTGTTGCATTGGATTCGATGGTCCCCAACGGTGCTGTAAAATCCAGGATGAGGAATGCTTTTCCCAATTTGTACCACCGGGGCGCTGCAAAATCGAAGCAAATCAATTATGTGAATCTTGATCAAACACATGCCTCTTAATTTGGTGTCCCTTTTTCTTATATCTAATGACCGCCTTTTAATTGAAGATGAGAAACAAAAAAATGAATGGACAGCATGGAATATGCCTATTCTTCCACTGATCAGCCATCGGCTTGAGTTAGGGGTTGATTGATTCCTAGCCACCATAATCCTTACACCCTTGGCATGTTGGCATTGGCATGTATATAATCATTAAATCGTTGCATGCATATAATCCTTGCACCCTTGCATGCATATATTCCTTACACCCTTCCATGCATATATTACTTACACCCTTGCTTCACCACATGCCAAACCTTGGTGGGGCACCAAACAACCACCCTAACCCAATTGTTGCTAAACAGTGGTTGATACAAGCATATTGGATTACTGACATGAATAGATAGATAGGTAGAAGAACTAGTGTTCACATAAAGGCAGCCATCTCATTATTGCATTCACTAAATTATGCACATGGCCAATAACAGTCTACTTAAATTAGAAACTACCAAATTATTAGCCATCTACTGAAATCATTATCCATCATTGGCCAATAACAGTCTACTAAAATTAGAAACTACCATATCAGTAGCCATCTACTAAAATCATTATGCATCATTGGCCAAATCATTAGCTATCTACCTAATCATACCTCTGATTCTACAAACGAACTTACCAAATCGGTAGCCATCTACTGAAATCATTATGCATCATTGGCCAAATCTTTACCTCTGCACTCGATTCTACAAATGAACTAATCTAGATTCTACAAATCAAGTTGGACTGAACACTTACCTCCTCTTGCTTGCCGGGAGGGGGGGCATTTGCTCCATGATGGCAGGCGGGGCGGGGCTGAGCCCGGGGAGGCGGCGACACATGGAGTGCCGCCGCGCGCCACTTGGCCTGGTCGATTAGGCCCTCGAAGCACTCCTGCGGATCTCAGCAGCCGGAGGCGCAAGCTGCGTGCTCGCCCGGCGCCTTGGCCTTGCCCTTGCTCGTGGAAGCCCCGCCCTTGCTCCCAGACACCACGGCGTTGCCCTGGCCTTGCCCCTGCCCTTTCGTGGAAGCACCGCCCTTGCTCGCCCGATACGCGACCCTCTTCTTGGTCGACGACGGCGGGAGTTTTTACCCCGCCCGGGATCTTCCTCCCTCGGCGTGCATGCCGGCTCCACGCCGCGAGACAACGGACCTCGGCAGCAGTTTGCGCGCTGCGCGTTGCCTTCTTGGAGGCCGATGGCTTCCCTCGAGGTGGAGATTTGTTGACAAGCGTTATAGCATAATATTAATAGTCAACTAAACATGAAATAAGCGCGTAAAATGAATATCAACATAGACTAGGGGTCTAACTAACATAATTCCACGAGCTTTGGTGATTTATATCTTTTCGGGGACTTAACAGGATAAATGCGAGAGAAGAATGGAGAAAGTTCGAATATATCTCACATACGATGACAAGACTTAACCGTGAAGTAACTTTCGATCCAGAAAAGTGGACTAAAACATTCTAGAAGGTACCGAGAGGACAACGGAAGAAACGGGAAGCCGGGTGGCATGCCACCCTAGCGGCGCCGGTGCCAACTAGGCGGCCGCCCCGTTTGGACCCACATGTCGACCTCGGCTTTGTATGTCGGTTTACTACCGACCTTGAGGTTGTATCTACACCGTTATTGAAGGTCGGTTTGATCCAATGGTCATCGTTCATCGCCAAGGCCTATATAAGAAGACCCCCTTTGGGGTTAAACCTAATTCATTCTATCTCATTCTATTCATTATCTCTCGGTTGTAGAGGTGTCCCAATGTGTAAGGATAACCTCTCTGCGGAATTAGTGAATTAGAAGTAGATTAGAAGAAGATTAGTCATGTAATTAGAGATAGATTAGCCATGTAATTAGAACTAGATTAGATCTAACTTAGATCTAATCAAGAATAAGGAGAGAGGAGCTATGCTCCTGCAGAGATGTCTTGAGTATGGTATGTCTTTGTTTCTTCTCTACAAGACTTATGCTTTAATATATTTATCTTCTCTATTTACTTTTATGCTTTCCACATATATGGTTAAGTATAGTTGTTATGCTATTGCATGGGATCTCCGGCTTCGTATTGAGGACTCTAGTTATTCATGGTAGCTAGAGTAGTAATCGATAGTGTAGACTTGGTGTCTAGGCTATAGGTTACTGAGGTTGCGCCAAGCCTACGGATAGTTGTGGTAGCCCTAGGGGTGACAAACCTGTCAGGGCCTTTGTAGTCCACCACGTATGGGTTGGTGTTTAGTGTAGAGCTTTTAGGCGACCTTCTCCCAACTACCTTCTTCCCAGTCTTTCTCGAGAGTTGGAAAGAAACTTTGCTCCAAAGTGTATTAGTATAATTGCTATCATAGAACCTAAGTAATAGAGAAAGTACTCGGGAACCTTGATCTCTCCTTTGACCTCTTGATTAGTTTAGTTATTCTTTGATATCTTAGGTAGGTTATTATTTTATGTTTTGATATCCTTTAACAATTACCTCCTCACTATAGTCTAGTGGTTTGCTAAGTTAGTGGATACATGATTGTGACTTATTAGAATTCTTTAGCCAAAAGCTTCCCAATGGATACGATACTCTAGAATACTCATCCTAGGGAAAAGCTACAATGGTAGGTGTTACGTAAACTGCGAGAATCCTTCATATTCTTTTAGCACTTAACAAATGCCAACAATCACCTTTTTGGCGCCGTTCTTGGAAGAAGCAATTGGCCTAAAGATTCTAATGATGATCATGATGTCTGCTAATTTAGTGTATCACTAGCTTTAGTAGGATTATCCTTGTTCGTTGAATTGTGGAATAGACGGGACAAAAGATGTCGTTGCGATCTTCCCACAAGATTCCACGAGAAAAGAAAAAGATTGAAGAACCCGGGGTGCCTGATCATTCAAGATTCATCACACATTGGAACCCTGCCATCTCAAAGGTATGTATTTAAATATATATTATTCTAACCATATGTAGATTGGAAAAAGAAGTCACCGTCACAAGAATTCAATGCACACATCTCAAGTGACGTACATAGAAGCGCACATCACGGTAAGTATGATCAATAAAGGTGAGAAAGTCTTGCTCATGGACTATAAATTAATTGAGTAGTTATTATTTAATTTCTTGCATTGCATTGCATGTTTACTTGATCAACTCATGCATTCACTCCGCTTAGTTTATGTTTTCTCATAGTAGATCCATTGCATGTTTAGTCCTTTGCATACATCCATGTCATTTGCATCTTAAAAAAAAATCCTCACCATGATCATGCTCTTTCATCTTTTTTTGGATAAATCTCTATAGTGCTTTGATGCTATCTTTATCTACTATAGTATGCTTTAGTTTGGGAGTACTCTATAGGCCTATAGGGTATTTTCTAAAGGCTTTTAAATTAAGCGTGGTGCTTAGGTTAAGTAGCCTTCCTTAATTGAATTAGACATGGAGTCTAGTTTGGTTATTGAGCTAAGAATTGCTTGCGTAGACATTGGATATTTTGTTGGACTAACCCCTGCAGAAAACTCTCAAATCCAAATCGGGAAAGCCAAGAGATAAACTTAGATCAGAGATGAAGCAAGGCATATGAAGAACTCCAACCTTGTGAAAAAGACACGGCTCATTCATCATTGATGAAAGAATTGTATGTATCAAATATCATTCACTCTGTCTTTTGCTACAAGTTACCTTTGCCTTGATCCACATGCTAGAGTGCCGCCGCAAATAAAATGAGTTATAAGACATGAAAAAAAATAAGATCTGTGCTAAGAGTAAACAAAGAACCACCTTTTCATTAGCATAGAAGAAATCATACAAACTTTGGACAACAACCCCTGCTTTAACCATGTTGTATATTCCTTCGGGTGTGTGTCCACTAACATTTTACAGGAAAGGTCTATGCTATGTCTATTCGATGAAGAAGAGTGTCATATAACACGATCTAGAAAAGTAATCACTCTAAAGAAGTGGATGGACAAAGCTACAGGCCATAAGAACATCAAAGACAGGTAAGTGAATATAAACCTCATATTTGTATACAACTTCTGTCTTATGTTATACAACTTCTGTCTTCTGTCTTATGTTATATAGAACTATTAGGTGGTAGCTAGCTACAGAACGTCTTGCGTCGATCCAGCCCAAGAGACCATCGGTGCCACATGCACGCGCACCATATTACTGGACCAGGGTCGCACCATTAGTGCAGCCATTTATTCTTATATTAAATTGGCTGCACCCGTTAATCACGTTACTTCTCCATTCGCTGCACCCGACGTTCGCCGCGGTCGGTTCGTTCGCACCGTCGTCGGCGGCAGCGGCGTCTTGTCCCTCACCGGCGGCTGCGGCGGCTTGGTACGGCGGCGGCACCCCCCCGGCCACGGCTGCTGCTCCCACGTGTGCCCTCGCCTCGCGTGGATGCGGTCGGCATGGCTCAGCGGCGGGCGTGGCGGCGCGGACTGCCTCGCTCGGATGGGCAACTCCAGGGGGCTCACCTGCGCGCCCAAACGCCCGGCGGCATCGTGATTCGTGATCAGTGGTGGTGGTGTCGTTGGCGGGCGGCGGCGGACACGGCGCCACGGCCACCCGGAGGCGGAGCCAACTACCTCAAGGAGGTGGGACGGCCCACTCGCGGGAGCGCCTGTGCACGGCAGAGGAGCGACTCCAGCTTCGTCGTCGCAGAGCTGCCTGTCCCGTACGGACTGCTCCCGGCGGCGGTCGGGCCTGCACTGACTGCTTCTTCCTGTACCCCGACAACAGCGGTGGGTCCTCCCATCCACCCATCGCTCGTGCTTCCGACGAACGGTGTGTGAAGCAAAAGATATGCAGCCTATCCATGTGAGCCGCTCCATACTAGCACCAAGCCCGTAACAAATTTATTTTATTTAAATCTTTTTATTTGAATGAAATTAGAACCCCTTTGTTTCAGATCCTGTAGGTTACTTTCTTGAATAAATGTCGATTAGTCATTTAGTTATTATTTTCTATTTGCTTGATTAGCCATCTTGATTTAGTGATGTCCTGATTGAAATATTTTTTATAGCTTCCGATCAGTCTAGATGGAAGCAAAGAGAATTATCTGATAGTGCCCACTATACATCGAAACAGGCAATTGGTTTCTAATTTTGTTTGTGATTCTCACTTGCTCATGTAGATATTTACTGTTTTTCATCTTTATTCCAGATTGAAAACAATTTGGCCTTGCATAGATGCAAATGAGCTTGCGATTAGATAGGAGAGCGAACAGATATTAGGAGAGAAACATATATTCTTTTTTTTTTTTCAAAAAAGAGAAGCATTGATTCTAGTAAATCATATCAATTAACAGGCATATATCAAGTTCTCGTAAACCATATGAAATTCACAATGACAGGAAGGCATGTATTGTAGTCATTCACATTCAAGCTAGGTTCAATCTTTGAAATCATGCACTACATTCACGCAACAATGGCATATACATTCTCACAGTTCTTGCAGATTAAAATTGATTTATTCTAGCAGATATATTACACACATGTGGTTTGTGATTTGTCCATTGAACGAGGAATTTGGAGTTCATGTTCTACTCATGTTTTATAAAAATTAACCTTACCAAATTCCACAATCTTGGTTTGCATTCATATTCAGTAACCGATTACTTCAGTCAGTGTGCATGATTTTAGCAATTTTGTTAATAGTGCCAGACCAATATTCTAAATGATACCATATTTTAGATCCGGCACAATACATACCCCTGTGCATGTTACTTAGTTATTGTAATTTTTCGAAAATCAAAGAGGAATTTACGATTTTTTTTTTGCCTAAATCAGATTCACGAACTTAGGAAGACCATGGATTTCTTATGGTAATTTTACTAGATAAGTTAGTTAACAGGCTACGTGCATGAGTGTATTTTATTTTGCCGGCACAGGAACTCTTAAAGTAGCTAACATATTTCAGTTGTATTTAGTGTTTACCATCCTTTCTCTATCTCTTAATCCAGGCCCAGGTTGACAACACTAAAGCCCGGATGCTACGAATGACCTGATAGAGGAGGTCAGGTTCTAGCTAGATTTTGTTCAGACTAAATATGGAAGACTGGTGATGAAAGACTGCTAGTTTTTACTGCATTCAGCTGATGAAGGTTGAAATTTGATTTTTTTTTTTACTTTTTTGCAGACTTGGCTCAAATTCTGGATGTAAATAATTTTGTGAGCCTCTGGCTCGGTTATTTTTTTTGGATGTATATTTGCCTTCGTTCTCTCTGTAGATATGTACAATTTGTCAAACCTCAACTATAGTATACTGCAATATACATTTTAATATTTGCATGGAGTATGTATTCTCGTATCTACGCTTGGGGTAGAAAAGATATAGATTCTAGTAAATTGTTACGCGTAGTTTCTAGTAAAAAAAATTTGCAAGTCTAGTAAATAAATTATCGTAATCCTAAGTAATAAAAAGCAACAGCATAGTTACTATAATCACGCAGCATGCATGTGACAGATTCCGGTAAACCATTTAAATGTTACCATAAAAAAATCCAGTAAACCAAATATAGAATCTAGTATAAATGGTAATTGACAGGTCAAAAATAGCCTAATTACATCACGGAACATGCATGCGTTGACCTCAGTAATAAAGGAACGTGAAAATTGCCTCTCTAGCCGGATAGTAATGCTAGTAATTAGCTCTGCATGCAGACATGCAACCTCCTGCGCTAGCTAAAGAAACCTGGTGACCGGCCGGGTGCATCACCGACCTGGCTACAAAATATCAAATTCTGTAGCTAGCTACAGACTATACTCTCCCTCTATATATATATATATATATATATATATATATATATATATATATATATATATATATACTACACAAATATGTCTTAACGTGCAACTATGCTTGTGTTGATCCTACTCGGTACTCACCGTATGCATCACTAGCTCTCTTCATAAAGCGGCAGCTAATCCTATCCCTCTAACGCTAACCTCAATAGCCGTTTTCCGTCGTGGACGTAGAACGCTAAGACGCCTATCGTCTCCCCGTGCAGTTCCACCAAGGAAACACTTCTCTGTGACTCGAGTTCTTTCGAGTTCTCTAAAACGCCGCTACACAGGCTAACACGAGAACAATACAAGAACAATACGCCGCGAGGCTTCTCCTCTAGGGTCCATAGAGTAGACTCAAACTTACATGGACGGCTACGAGAAAAGGGGATTCTCAAAGCTAAAATCGCTCCATTAAAGCAAACGAGCTTACATACGGCTTTCCCTTTGGAAACCCCAAGCACTTAGCACAAACCTTATTACCTTACAAGCAGGAGAGGATCGCGAGGACCTCCGTCACAAACTAATTTACAAAGGTGGTATTATACAACGGTAGTGGATTCTAAATTATTCGCGATGGTGGTTGCTAATCTCAGTGGACTAAGCTCTGCATGGTGGAAGTGGAAGTGGAGTATGAGTGGAGTGGGTGCGGGTGATGGTGTTGAGGATGTTCAAATGCCCGTGTGTCGTGGTGTTCTTCTGGGTGTCGATGTCGAATGCAGAGGACAACCTTCCTGCTTTATAGAACGAGAGGAGCCTTCTGGAGTCCCTTTGAGGATAAGTCTTCAGGCTTCTGAAGCGTCCTTGAGCTGAGTTGTCCTTCGTCTTCAATTATCGTTGTCATGGTTATCTTCTGGCGAGTCTTCGGGGTGAAAGCGACATCTTGCCGGCCGGGCTTCATCGTCATCAGATTCAAGGTCTTCGATAATTGACTTGTACTATCGCTTGATGGTGACACTCCGTCTTCACTTCTCATGAGGATTCTGAGAGTCTTTTAATAATTGAACGCAAGCATGCATGGATAGCGACGCTCGTCGTAGCTTCTCCATAATGTTTATTGCTGGCATGCATCGTCTTTGATTATATTTTCTGGTCACATGGTCTTCAAGAGTATTTTTCAAAAAAATTTTCACTGGAGTATGGATATGGTCTTCCACGCCCGATTGATTGATGTTGCAAAACATCAAATCAAAACTCTGGCATGTGTAATATGATATTCCCCCGGCTAAATTGTTGATAACACGTTATCAACATATGCAAATATATATATTCAGAGAACTTCCAATATATTGATTATGCTTATTTAATCAATATCTTCAAAATCCGTATCCTCAGGTTGACATATTAAATGGATATTCAACAATTCTCTGTATTCCTTTCTTAGTTGACATTCTTCACCATAATTAGGTTTAATCAACCTTCCAACTTCTCTTTGTATTACCATATATTCATCATAATATGCTTGGAAGAATATTTTTGTTATCTTATTTTGATACATCATGTGATAGTTGCGGTCAAATATGACATTACCTCCTAATTCTTTGCTGCTTAACTAAATATTCTCCGTTATCATGATTTGTTTTCTTGGCAAATAATTCTTTATAATCTTCTTCAACTCTCCAAACTTTAATTAAACTATATTGACCCTTTTAATATATATATATCATGGGTTGATCTTATTGGTTGTGTGAATTTTGGCGGATTGGAACAAAATTTAATCTTATATTTTCCAGGGATACATACTAACTTCTTACATGCTTCTTTAATGGCTTTTCCAAGATCGGATTTATTTATTTCTTCCAATGTAATCATAAATATCATGGATTAGCCCATGATCTATAAGGGTTTGGAGTGATATATCATCATTATTATTTGTTGTATATTTCTAAAGTATTTCAAGTCTATGTCGCCATAAATATTAAAAATCTTTGATGAGGCTTGACAATGACTATATCATCAATATGGATCATAGGAAAGACATTTGCTTTAACAATTATTCTGGATGTCTTTCTTTTTTTACCCATATATTTTTAAGAAGTATTCTTGTATATCTTGAAAGGTCTTATAGTGTCTTTTCCCGGATATTTTGCCCATATTAAGTCTATAATATCTTGTGTAAAGTATGACAGGATATGCTTCATGGTTTTTGATGAACTTAATGGGAATGAGAAATTTTTGTGGAATATTATTCTCATATTTGCTTCTTTCTTTCTCTAAGCCTATATCTTCTACCAATTTATTTTTCTCAACTTTTATATTTTCTATTATGTTATTTTTTCTATCTTTATAGTAAAAGCTTGTAGCATACATGCTTATTTTAAAACAAAGACTTCATGTAGCTCTTTCTTTTTCTTGATAATATATTTTATACACAATTTTTATATTCATTCCTTCAAAATTTTCAAACATGTATGAGATAAAATATGGTATTCTTCTTTGAACATATGCTTTCTAACTATTTGATCCATCATTTCGATTTTTAATCGGATAATTCATCAATTAAATCTAATTCTTCATCACTTGATTCTTTTCTTCATCATATTCTATCTCATCTGCTTCTATGATTGAATATATTGATTCATCATCCATTATTTCATCATCACATACTAATATATTTTCATTTACACTATCTATTATTAGAACCTTTTCTTGTTCTTCTTGCTTATTAGAATATCTTTTCTTATCTTTTTGCTTAGGACAAGTTCGCTTAAGTGATCTAGAATTTTATGAAACATCTGCAAAGTACTATCATAATTCTAGAATTATATCTTCTTACATTTCTTATGTAAGAAAGGAGCTCTATTATCGGATTTCAATTTTAAAATATCTCTTCTTCCTTCTTATATTTTCTTTTCTATAATTCTTAGGATATTTTTTGTACTTGGATCTTTCTTCTCCATATGTCAATGGTATTTGAACTATATTATTACAAAAATTATAATCAAATTGCTTCATTGATTAAGCGCTTGTATATTAGTGCATATCTTTCTTAATTGTTTAAAAACAAAAGTTATAGCCCTAGAGATATTATATGCATTGGAACTAATTTTCTTTTATATTCTTCAAATATCATAGATCCTAAAGGATTTAACTTATGAAAATATTTTTCAACTATCTTATTATAACCTTGTTTAGCGGTTGTAGCATTATATAGATAATGTTGAGAAAATTGCTTTATTTTCTTCCAATTAGTTAATGATAACTTTTCTAATTCTCTTAATCTTTCATTTTGTATAACTGAAAAGCCCAATTCAGGATCTTCTCCTATTACTATACTTGATATAATATTTGCAAAATTATGTGGATTACTTCCTATGATATACATTCCTTCTCCATAAAATATAGGGAAAGATTCTAATCCATTGTTCCCAAAAACTTTATTAATTCTCCTAAAAAGTTTCTAAATATGTGATCATATCTTCTACTTTATTTCCTATATTATGTTGATTCCCAACCCATATATATTTTTTGCACTATTAGATTTTTCCATATGTTGAAGTATATTTGGCCAATCTATAGGATCATGTCTTTGCTAGATTCAATATGGCACCATCATTTTTATGATTCTTAAATTGAATTTTTTCTCAAAATGCTTCTTTTGAACCCATATGAGTATATTGACCTGGTATATAATTATATGTAGAATCTTCTTTTTAAATTTTCCTCTTTTCTAGTTGGCCTTGGTATTTCTCTTTTCTTCTTCAACCTTTATTTCTATTAACTCTTTTTTTTTGATGAAGATGGATCTATATCCATTTTCTATAGAATTATCTATTCTATGTAATTCTTCATATTCTAAAAGGTTTGTAACCTCTACCAAATTATTATTGCCCAACTACATTTATATATTCATCATCTTCTTCTTCATAACTTTCTAGTAAAAGCTTGTTATTAATTTCCATTGCTCATCTTCACTTATCTCATTTTCTTCAATATTTTTTATTTTATTTTCTAGTTCTTTTTGGGCCTTATTTTCATTTTGCTTAGACATAACTTCAGATTTCTATTTGAACATTAAACTTTCTATTATTTAATTCTTTTCTTTCTTATTTGGGTAAGTCCTATAAATTTCCTTATAAAGTAAACTTCTTTTTCTTTATAGCACAAACCATTTGCTTATTCCATTAGTAAAGTATTCATTAGGGATATTCTTTATCTTTTTGTTCATAATTTCTTATTTGGCTATCTAATTCTTCCATTATTAACAAGATATTTAATTGTAACCACTTAAATATTATTAATATTAGGGAAAATATTCGGATTCTAAAATCAAATTTTAAAATTCACGAGTTACTATTCATAAAGACTATTCAAATTCAAGTGTTACTATTCAAATTCTTGTCACTATTCAAAATATTGGACACTATTCAAATTCAGGATATTATAAAGCGATTGCACGAGACTTCGCTGAGAGGTTGAGTGACTCTTCACTATGAATTCTTTCAACTATTTGGAGCACTTGTGAAAGTTGGATGGATGCGGTATGCGTGCGTGATTAATATGATCTTGCTTAGTATATACCGGAGTGCGTGAATATTTACCTTATTCACTACTATGCAAAGCACTTGCTACTATTCTCGTGATGGCGACTCTTGTGTGAATATTCGGTGAGTGCGTGATTATTAGTGAACTCAATTAGTGAATATTCTCTAGCGCGATGCGGGATGATATGCTTGAAATTCACGATCTTTTACAGCCGATCTTCATCTTGTTGAATAAATATTAACAATATGCTACAAACTATTAATTAAACGTGGCAACTTATGCTTGTGTTGATCCTACTCGGTACTCACCGTATGCATCACTAGCTCTCTTTAATAAAAAGAGCCTAATCCTATCCCTCTAACGCTAACCTGATAGCCGTTTCCGTCGTGACGTTAGAACGCTAAGACGCCTATCGCCTCCCCTGTGCGGTCCACCCGAAGGAACACTTCTCTGGACTCGAGTTCTTTCGAGAGTTCTCTAAAACGCCGCTACACAGGGCTAACACGAGAACAATACAAGAACAATACGCACGTAGGCTTCTCCTATAGGGTCCATAGAATAGACTCAAACTTACATGGACGGCTCTAGTGCGTGGGATTCTCAAAGCTAAAACGCTCCATTAAAGCAAACGAAGCTTACATACGGCTTTCCCTTTCGGGAAACCCCAAGCACTTAGCACAAACCCTGATTACCTTACAAGCGCGGAAGTTCACCGGTCCTTCCTTATTCTTTTTACGATGCGTGGAGTAATACAATGGAAGTGGAAAGGGTTATTCTAAAACTAATCTTGGTGGTGGATGGTGCTCGGATGTGCTCTGAGATAATGGTCTTCATGGTGCTCTTCGGAGAGTGAATGGTTGAGAGGGGCGTGGATGTGAGAGGCGATGTTCGTTCTCCGATGCCGTGTCCTGTGTCTCCCCCTCATGATGTGGGCGATGGCCTTCTCGCTTTATAGGAGCGTAAGAGCTTTGGACTTCTTCTTGAGGGATAAGACTTCGGGCTTCTTCAAGCTTAACCTTTTCACGGTGAAGCCTTGGTGACGTGCCTTCATCATGCGAATCTTCCGGAGATGCGATGTGGCTTCTTCAATTATGCAAGGCACGCCTTCGACCTTTTCCTCCGGCGGATAAGGAAGAGGCGTTCAATCTTCGGCCTTCAATCGGCTAAATTACGACAATGACCTTGGCTTTGCTTCATCTTGCATGCATGTGCTTTGGATGGAGTTGCTTCTTGCTTGATACGAGACATTTTCTTCAATTGTCGCCGATGAAGCTTCAATAATCATCAAATAGCCAATCTTCATCTTGTTCATGCATCTTGCTATCTGAGTTAAAATGGTTGGATGCAATGGGTGCGGCGTGATTAATATGATCTTGCAAAACAGTATCATCAGTGCATGAATATTTGATAATATTTATTGTTTATGCAATTATATCTTCATCTTGTTCGCGATGCATCTTGAAGATTTTTTGCGTGAATATTCGTGAGTGCGTGATTATTAGTGAACTCAATTAGTGAATATTCTCTCGACTGATTGATGATGATAAACATCAAATAAAAAACACGGCATCTTTGTAAACTCGATACCGCATAAATTAAAAATTTTAAATTGACTACTAGGTTAAGCGTGTGTACTTATGCTTGTGTTGATCCTACTCTGTACTCACACCGTATGCATCACTAGCTCTCTTTAACAAAAAAACGTCGACTAATCCTATCCCTCTAACGCCGACCGATAGCCGCCGTTTTCCGTCGTGACGTAGAACGCTAAGACGCCTATCGCCTCCCTGTGCGCCCCCACCGAAGGGAACACTTCTCAGGACTCGAGTTCTTTTAGAGTTCTCTAAAAACGCCGCTACCCGGGCTAACACGAGAACAATACAAGAACAATACGCACAGAGGCTTCTCCTATAGGGTCCATAGAATAGACTCAAACTTACATGGACGGCTACAGAAAAGCAGGGATTCTCAAAGCTAAAACTGCTCCATTAAAGCAAACGAGCTTACATACGGCTTTCCCTTTCGGGAAACCCCAAGCACTTAGCACAAACCCGATTACCTTACAAGCGCAGAAGTTCATCGGTCCTTCCTTATTCTTTTACATGCATGGTGGAGTAATACAATGGAAGTGGAAAGGGTTATTCTAAAACTAATCTTGGTGGTGGATGGTGCTCGGATGTGCTCCGAGATAATGGTCTTCATGGTGCTCTTCGCAGAGTGAATGGTTGAGAGGGTGCGGATGTGAGGCGATGTTCGTTCTCCCATGCCGTGTCCTGTCTCCTCTCCTTGATGTGGGCGATGGCCTTCGCTTTATAGGAGCGTAAGAGCCTTCTGGACTTCGTCTTGAGGATAAGACTTCAGGCTTCTTCAAGCTTATCCTTTTCACAGTGAAGCCTTGGTGACGTGCCTTCATCATGCGAATCTTCTGGAGATGCGATGTGGCTTCTTCAATTATGCAAGGCACAGCTTCGACCTTTTCCTCTGGCAGATAAGGAAGAGGCGTTCAATCTTCGCCTTCAATCGCGCTGCCGACAATGACCTTGGCTTTGCTTCATCTTGCATGCATGTGTCGGATGGAGTTGCACGCTGATTTTGACATTTTTTTCGCAATTGTCGGCATTTGATTTTCAATTCAATTGTCGTCCTTGATCTTCATCTTGTTCGCGCATCTTGAAGATTCAATAATCATCATTATGGGTATGGCCTACGCCGACCAATCTTCATCTTGTTTGATTATGCATCTTGAAGATTTTCAAAATTATTCACGGGTATTATGGGTATGGCCTTCCACGCCCGATTGATTGATGTTGCAAAACATCAAATCAAAACTCGCATGTGTATAATGATATTCCCTGGACAAATTGTTGATAACACCTTATCAACATATGCAAATATATGTATTCATAAAACTTCCAATACTTATTTAATCAAGATCTTCAAAATCCGTGTCTTCGGGTTTATTAATATTCGGTGGTTGCCCATGACCACGAATATCTAACATATTCTCATCTATCATTTCATTATTTTCATCCTCATTATTATCATAATCGAGATATATTTATATTCATTTTTGAATCATAATCTTTCTTTATATATTCGTCATAATCTTTCTTTATATTCTCTTCATATTCTTGGTATACGAGAATGAAAATTTTCATTTATTTCATATCTTGCTTCCTCGCAACACTTCTTCTTTTATATCTTTCTTTTAATTGAGGAATTATAGCTTCTAGTCTTTCTTTTATTTTTCTCTCGAAAAAATCTTCATTCAAAATATCTTTTTTTTGCAATATCTTTATATGAAGGAACTCTTGAGGAACCAAAGCGAGGTATTTGTAGTGGTTATATTGATATTATTCTCACTTATTTTTTTAATGCTTTTGAATATATTCTTTTGCTTCGGCTCTATGAAGTAATTTATTCCTATCAAACTTCTTGCCCATAATAAAGCTTCATCAACTTCTGTATATTTTTTCCATTGTATTCCACCTTTATTTTTTCTTTCCATTTTTTGAGCTATAACTTCTTCATATTTTGTGTAAATTCCTGGCCTAACTCCTTCATATATAACATACAAAGGATTCTCTTCTTTATTTTTAGGTGTTATTCTTGGTTGCATTTTTCCATTAATCATATGAAAATATTCTGCCAGGCTATTTAATATTGCTAACATATAACCTTTATCTTCCCTTCTATTATTATATTGATGCCAGAAATTATCTAATATGCATTGTTGAACATTATCTAAGATAACATTATTTTTTGGTTTGAAGTTAAAGGTATTTGGTGGAAAGATTCTTAGCTTATTATCATTTCCAAAATGGTAAAATTCGGTTTCATATGGACTAGGGCTTGATCCCCTCTTCATTCCTGCAAAACAGATGATCGTGAAAATATGTCAGGCAGGATATTATCCTTTCCTTTTATATGCTCAAATATAACTTTATAACCATTTCCAGTAATAATGTCTTCAAACAAAACCCATCTTCTAGTTGAACTTTTCTTGCTATTAACTTTATTATAGTATTTACATATAGCTTCACAGTCTGTCCTTACTGTAAATTCCTTAAAACCTAAATATAATCTAAAAGCATTTATAGCATTTATAACTGCTAGAATTTCTCTATCAGTATTATTTATTGCTTTTAACTTATATTTACCTGAGGCATATCTGCATATTTTTTCTTCTAACTTTGATGAATATTTACTAGGCTTTTGCTTAAGTATAGCACCCCATCCTAATTCTGATGCATCTGTCTCTATAATAAAATAATTATCCTCTAAGGGTAACTCTAAGGGTTTTAAATCTTTAACCTTTTCTTTTATAATTCTTACTAGCTTTATATCTTCAGAGTTAAAATATTTTTGTCCATTTTTCCTTAATTTAGCATACAATGGTCCAGCTAACTTTGCCAAATTCTCAATATGATTTCTAGCATAATTTACTATACCTAGGAATTGTTGCAAAGTCTTCTTATCATTCATGACATCTGGAAACTGTAAAATTTTCTTAGCAATATGATCTTGCAAATGAATTTTTCCTTCTCCAATTTCATGACCTAGAAAGTTTATCTTTTCTTTGCATATTTCCATTTTCTTCTTAGATAAGATTAATCCATGTTGTTCTACCTTTCTAAAGAAGGTTTCTAAATGAGCTATATGTTCTTTTGTAAGATTTTGAGAAGATTAAAATATCATCAATATAAACTATTATGAATTCTAAATTTTCATTAAATATATTTTTGCATTTTCCTTTGAAATAATGCAGGAGCATTCTTTAAACCTAAAGGCATAACTATCCATTCAAAATGACCTTGAGGACATGTGAAAGCAGTCCATTCTATTGATTCTTCTCGCCATTTTTACTTGCCAAAATCCTCGCTTTTAAATCAAATTTTGAGAAATATTTAGACCTTGAATTCTATTTATCCATTCTTGTTTATTTGGGATATTATAACCATCATCTATAGTGTTATCATTTAATCTTTTATAATTAATAACCATCCTTGATTTTCCTCTAGCTATTTCAAAGATGATTTCTAACTATAAAAGGCTGGCGATCTATGAGGACTTCTACTTTCTCTTATTGCTTTTAGCTTTAGTAGTTCTTCTATATGCATTTTAAATTCAGCTATATCTTTTAGGTGTTGTTTCTATAGGACTAGTCTTAATTATGTAATTTGGGTTTATTATGTTAATTTTGCATATTATTCCATTCTTATCCCAATGCTTCATTGGTATTTCTCCAATTATTTGGATATCTTCCAATCTTTGAACTATTTTATCTATATCTTTTTAGATTTTATATCTCTATACCAATTTGGCGCTAAGGATTGTAAACCAAAGCATTCTATATATGTGTTTGTTATATAAAAATCTTCTATATTTTCACCTAACTCTTCATTTGTATTCTTATTAGTTTCTTCAATTTCTAAATTAGAATTTACATTTCTTACCACTACGTTATGTATGGGATATTATCTTGATAAGGTACAAATGTAATTCCTTGCTCATGTATGATTGTTGTTTGCACGGAAAAATTGTAAAAATCTTAGACCTAACAACATATCAACATTTATCCCGATAGGTCTCTTATTGTGATCTCATCTATTATATACTTTGTATTATTTAGTATTTCTACATTATAAGCTATTTAATTATGGAATCTTGTTATTCCGGACATGTCGATAGACATTTCTGCTTTATTTTGATCTATTGTATGGACTATTTCTGGACATTTTACAAAATATTTATCATGTATTAAGTTCTTTGTGCAACCTAGGTATCTAATAATGCTAATGTTTTATAGGTAATTGTAGGGGTTAGGTTTAATTTTACTTGGTATTCTTATACCTACTATTTCTTTAAATGGCAACTTAACTATAAATCTACTTCCAAAATTTAATATGGCATCTTTTAATTGCATAGTCTTATCATTATTTTTATTTAACACATTTGCTTTATTTTTATTTAAAACTGTTTGGTCTTTTAATTCAGTATTACCAAAAGCTTTTTCTTCATTTTTACTTATGTCATTGAATTCTATCTTAGTTCTTAGTTCTTCTAATTAGCTTCTAGATTGTTTATTCTATTTTCTAGAATTCTAACTCGCTTGTTAATATTCTATCTTCTAGTTCTATTTCTACTTCATGTCTCCATTTCGATTATTTGTTTTTAAACATGAAACACATGCTTGCTTTAAACATGTACTGCATGTAGCTCTATTATCTTGACTAGGATAGAATATGCGAAGGTACACTTTATATTATAGTCACCTCTACCTTTTATCCAATCATGTGCACAATTATCTTGGTCCATTAATTTAGTTTTTGGTTCTTTAGAACTGTCCAATATTATCGATATTATATCTAAACCTTCCATTGCATTATCTAAGTTACATAATTCTTCATCACCTAAGGAGTTTATAAAATCATTATAATTTTCAGCATTATCTACTTCTTCATAGCTTTCTAACAACAACCTATTATTTATTTCCCATTGCTCATCTTCACTTATCTCATTTTCTTCAATATTATTCTCGCATAATATTTATATCTATATGATTTTCAATGATTTTTTTGTTATTATTCAACTCAACTTCTTGCTTAAGTTGATTAAGCCTATAAATTTCCCTTTATAAAATAAACTTCTTTTTCCCTTATAGCCGGCCATTTGCTTATTCCATTAGTAAAGTATTCATTAGGGATATTCTTTATATCTTTTGTTCATAGCACCTTATTTGGCTATCTAATTCTTCCATTATGAACAAGGTATTTAATTGTAACCACTTAAATATTATTAATATTAGGGAAATATTCAGATTCTAAAATTCAAATTATAAAAATCACGAGTTACTATTCATAGCACTATTCAAATTCAAATGTTACTATTCAAATTCTTGTCACTATTCAAAATATTGGACACTATTCAAATTCAGGATATTATAAACGATTACACGAGCACTTCGCCGAGAGGTTGAGTGACTTCGGCACTATGAATTCTTTCAACTATTTGGAGCACTTGTGAAAGTTGGATGGATGCAAGATACGTGCGTGATTAATATGATCTTGCTTAGTATATACCGGAGTGCGTGAATATTTAAGTACTATTCAGCTACTATGCAAAGCACTTGCTACTATTCTCTGCGATGGCGACTCTTTGCGTGAATATTCGTGAGTGCGTGATTATTAGTGAACTCAATTAGTGAATATTCTCGACTCGATGCGATGATATGCGCGAATTAAAATATGCTTTGTAATTAAAAATTTAAAATTTTTTGCTCTTAGGTTAAGCGTTGTACTTATGCTTTGCGATCCTACTTGATAAATTACTAGAAAGCGTGTGTACTTATGCTCGAATTAAAATATTAAATTAACTTAGATTAAGCGTGTGTACTTATGCTTGTGTTGATCCTACTGCACTCACCGTATGCATCACTAGCTCTCTTTAACAAAAAACAAAGCAGCTAATCCTATCCCTCTAACGACCGATGATAGCCGTTTTCCGTCGTGACGTAGAACGCTAAGACGTCTATCGTCTCCCCAGCAGCCCCACCCGAAGGGAACACTTCTCTTCCAGGACTCGAGTTCTTTCGAGTTCTCTAAAACGCCGCTACCGGGCTAACACGAGAACAATACAAGAACAATACGCTACGTAGGCTTCTCCTATAGGGTCCATAGAATAGACTCAAACTTACATGGACGGCTACGTGCGAGCAGGATTCTCAAAGCTAAAATCGCTCCATTAAAGCAAACGAAGCTTACATACGGCTTTCCCTTTCGGAAACCCCAAGCACTTAGCACAAACCCGATTACCTTACAAGCGCCAGAAGTTCACCGGTCCTTCCTTATTCTTTACATGATGTGGAGTAATACAATGGAAGTGGAAAGGGTTATTCTAACACTAATCTTGGTGGTGGATGGTGCTCGATGTGCTCGAGAGATAATGGTCTTCATGGTGCTCTTCGATGGAGAGTGAATGGTTGAGAGGGTGCGGATGTGAGAGGCGATGTTCGTTCTCCGATGCCGTGTCCCGTGTCTCCCTCCTTTCTTGATGTGGGCGATGGCCTTCTCGCTTTATAGGAGCGAAGAGCCTTTCCGGACTTCGTCTTGAGGATAAGACTTGACCTTCTTCAAGCTTATCCTTTTCACACGTGAAGCCTTGGTGACGTGCCTTCATCATGCGAATCTTCCTCGAGATGCGATGTGGCTTCTTCAATTATGCAAGGCACGGCCGACCCTTTTCCTCGCGAGATAAGGAAGAGGCGTTCAATCTTGACCTTCAAGCGCCGCTACGACAATGACCTTGGCTTTGCTTCATCTTGCATGCATGTGCTTGGATGGAGTTGCACCGCCGCTTGATCTCGAGACATTTTCTTCAATTGTCGCCCGATGAAGCTTCAATAATCATCAACAGTAGCCAATCTTCATCTTGTTCAGTTATGCATCTTGAAGATTTTCGAAAATTATTTACGGGTATTATGGGTATGGCCTTCCACGCCCGATTGATTGATGTTGCAAAACATCAAATCAAAACTCTGGCATGTGTATAATGATATTCCTCCACAAATTGTTGATAACACCTTATGAACATATGCAAATATATGTATTCATAAAACTTCCAATACGTATTTAATCAAGATCTTCAAAATCCGTATCCTCAGGTTGGCATATTTGATGGATATTCAACAATTCTTCGTATTCCTTTCTTAATTGACATTCTTTACCATAGTTAGGTTTAATTATCCTTCCAACTTCTCTTTGTATTACCATACATTCATCATAATATGCTTGGAAGAATATTTTTGTTATCTTATTTTGATACATCATATGATAGTTGCGGAGTCAAATATGACATGACTTTCTAATTCTTTTTGCTTTTGAATATTCTCCAGCTTATCATGATTCGTTTTCTTGGTAAATAATTCTTTATAATCTTCCTCAATTGTCCATATATTAGGAAATCTATATGGACCCTTTTTTATATATATGTCATGGGTTGCTGGGTCTTATTGGTTGCGTGAATTTTGGAGGATTAGAACAGAAATTGATCTTATATTTTCCACGGATACATATTAACTTTTTACATACTTCTTTAATAGCTTTTCCAAGATCATTACTTATTTCTTCCAATGTACCATAAATATCATGGATTAGCCCATGATCTATAATGGTTTGGAGTGATATATCATCATTATTACTTCGTTGTATATTTAAAAGTATTTCAAGTCTATGTCACCCATAAATATTAAAAATCTTTGATGAGGCTTGACAATGACTATATCATCAATATGGATTATAGGAAAGATATTTGCTTTAATATAAATTCCTGGATGTCTTTCTTTTCCTTCATATAATTTTAAGAAGTATTCTTGTATATCTTGAAAGGTCTTGTAGTGCCTTTCAAAGATATTTTGCCCATATTAAATCTATAATATCTTGTGTAAAATATGACAGATATGTTCGATTTTGAAACTTAGTCCTGAATGAGAAATTTTTTGTGGAATATTATTCTCATATTTGCTTCTTTCTTTTTCTAAGCCTATATCTTCTGATTTAGTTTTCTCAAATTTTATATTTATTTCTTGTAATGTTATTTTTCTATCTTTTCTCGTTTAGTTGAGCATAGCATACATGCTTGTTTTAAACAAAGACGCATGTAGCTCTTTCTTACGGATCTTGATAATATATGCAATATACACATCTTATATTCATTCCCCGCAAAGGAGACAAACATGTATTAGATAAAAACATGGTATTCTTCTTTCTTATGCTTGGAAATTATTTGATCCATCATTTCAATTTTTAATCCGATAATTCATCAATTAAATCTAGTTCTTCATCACTTGATTCTTGTTCTTCATCATATTCTATCTCATCTCTGTTTCTATGATTGAATATATTGATTCATCATCCATTATTTCATCATCACATACTAGAATATTTTCATTTACACTATCTATTATTAGAACCTTTTCTTGTTCTTCTAACTTATTAGAATATCTTTTCTTATCTTTATTAGGACAAGTTACGCTTAAGTGATCTGGAGAATTACGTATAAAACATCTCGCAAGTACTATCATAATTCTTTCTAGGATTATATCTTCTTATATTTCTCTTATGTAAGAAAGGAGCTCTATTATCGGATCTTCGTAGAAAATATCTCTTCTTCCTTCTTATATTTTCATTTCTATAATTCTTAGGATATTTTTATACTTGGATCTTTCTTCTCCATATGTCAATGGTATTTGAACTATATTATTACAAAAATTATAATCAGTTGCTTCATTGATCTACTAATTGTATATTAGTACATATCTTTCTTAATTGTTTAAAAACAAAAGTTATAGCCCGAGAGATATTATAGCAATTAGAACTGTTTTTTTTTGTATTCTTCAAATATCATAGATCCTAAAGGATCCGGCAACTTATGAAAATATTTTTCAACTATTCCTGTATTATAACCTTGTTTAGCAAGTTGTAGCATTATATAGATAATGTTGAGAAAATTGCTTTATTTTCTTCCAATTAGTTAATGATAATTTTTCTAATTCTCTTAATCTTTCATTTTGTAGGACTCAAATCCCAATTCAGGATCTTCTCCTATTACTATACTTGATATAATATTTGCAAAATTATGTGGATTACTACCGGCTCTTTTTAATTCTCCATAAAATATAGGGAAAGATTCTACCCATTGTTCCCATAAGACTTTAACCGATTCACCTAAAAAGGTTTCTAAATATGTGATCATATCTTCCACTCTATTTCCTATATTATGTTGATTACGTATATATTTTTTGCACTATTAGGTTTTTCCATATGCCGAGTATATTTGGCCAATCTATAGGATCATGTGTTTGCTAGATTCAATATGGCACCATCATTTTTGTGATTCTGAAATTGAACTTTTTTCTCAAAATCTCTTCTTTTTGAACCCATATGAGTATATTGACCTGTATATAATTATATGTAGAATCTTCCTTTTTCTCGGTGGCCATTTTCCCGGATTTCTAGTTGGTCTTTCTCTTTGCTTCTGTTTCAACCTTTATTTCGGACCTCTTTTTCTTTTTGATGGAGATGGATCTATATCCATTGCTTCTATATAATTATCTATTCTATGTAATTCGTCATATTCTAAAAGGTTTGTAACCTCTACCAAATTATTATTGCGACTCATTTATATATTCATCATCTTCTTCATAACTTTCTAGTAAAAAGCTTGTTATTAATTTCCCATTGCTCATCTTCACTTATCTCATTTTCTTCAATATTATTCTGCATAATATTTATATCTATATGATTTTCAATGATTTTTGTTATTATTCGACTCAACTTCTTGCTTAAGTTGATTAAGCCTATAAATTTCCCTTATAAAATAAACTTCTTTTTCCCTTATAGCCGGCCATTTGCTTATTCCATTAGTAAAGTATTCATTAGGGATATTCTTTATCTTTTGTTCATAGCACCTTATTTGGCTATCTAATTCTTCCATTACGAACAAGGTATTTAATTGTAACCACTTAAATATTATTAATATTAGGGAAATATTCGATTCTAAAATTTAAATTATAAAAATCACGAGTTACTATTCATAGCACTATTCATATTCAAATGTTACTATTCAAATTCTTGTCACTATTCAAAATATTGGACACTATTCAAATTCAGGATATTATAAACAGTGCACGAGCACTTCGCCTGAGAGGTTGAGTGACTCTGGCACTATGAATTCTTTCAACTATTTGGAGCACTTGTGAAAGTTGGATGGATGCAAAGATACGTGCGTGATTAATATGATCTTGCTTAGTATATACTTGGAGTGCGTGAATATTTCTGTACTATTCAGCTACTATGCAAAGCACTTGCTACTATTCTGCGATGGCGACTCTTGCGTGAATATTCGTGAGTGCGTGATTATTAGTGAACTCAATTAGTGAATATTCTCTGACTCGATGCGGGATGATATGCGGAATTAAAATTCACAGGATCTTTGTAAGGCTGATACGCAGGACAAATTAAAAATATTAAATTGACTACTAGATTAAGCGTGTACTTATGCTTGTGTTGATCCTACTCGGTACTCACCGTATGCATCACTAGCTCTCTTTAACAAAAACAAAGACTAATCCTATCCCTCTAACGCTGACCTGATAGCCATTTTTCCGTCGTGACGTAGAACGCTAAGACGTCTATAATCTCTCCCAGGCCCCACCACGAAGGGAACACTTCTCTCAGGACTCGAGTTCTTTTCGAGTTCTCTAAAACGCCTCTACCGGGCTAACACGAGAACAATACAAGAACAATACGCCGAGGCTTCTCCTATAGGGTCCATAGAATAGACTCAAACTTACATGGACGGCTACGAGTTAGGGATTCTCAAAGCTAAAACTGCTCCATTAAAGTAAACAAGCTTACATACGGCTTTCCCTTTCGGAAAACCCCAAGCACTTAGCACAAACCCTGACACCTTACAAGCGCGGGAAGTTCAATCGGTCCTTCCTTATTCTTTCTGACAATATGTGGGAGTAATACAATGGAAGTGGAAAGGGTTATTCTAAAACTAATCTTGGTGGTGGATGGTGCTCGGATGTGCTCCGAGATAATGGTCTTCATGGTGCTCTTCGGGAGAGTGAATGGTTGAGAGGGTGCGGATGTGAGAGGCGATGTTCGTTCTCCGATGCCGTGTCCTGTGTCTCATTCATCTTGTCCGGGAATATCATCATACACATGCGAGTTTTGATTTGATGTTTTGCAACATCAATCAATGTCGGGCGTGGAAGGCCATACCCATACCTCGTGAATAATTTTCAAAAATCTTCAAGATGCATAATCGAACAAGATGAAGATTGGCTCTTGTTGATGATTATTGAAGCTTCATCGACGACAATTGAAGAAAATGTCGCCGTCAAACAGCGGTAACTCCATCCAAAGACATGCATGCAAGATGAAGCAAAGCCAAGGTCATTGTCGCGCAGCGATTGAAGGCCGAAAGATTGAACGCCTCTTCCTTATCCGCCAGAGGAAAAGGTCGGCCGTGCCTTGCATAATTGAAGAAGCCACATCGCATCTCCGAAGATTCGCATGATGAAGGCACGTCACCAAGGCTTCACCGTGAAAAGGATAAGCTTGAAGAAGCCTCAAGTCTTATCCTCAAGACGAAGTCCGTAAGGCTCTTCGCTCCTATAAAGCGAAGGCCATCGCCCACATCAAGAAAGAGGGAGACACGGGACACGGCATCGAGAACTAACATCGCCTCTCACATCCGCACCCTCTCAACCATTCACTCTCCACCGAAGAGCACCATGAAGACCATTATCTCGAGCACATCCGAGCACCATCCACCACCAAGATTAGTTTTAGAATAACCCTTTCCACTTCCATTGTATTACTCCACCTGCATTGTAAAAGAATAAGGAAGGACCGGTGAACTTCCCGCGCGCTTGTAAGGTAATCGGGTTTGTGCTAAGTGCTTGGGGTTTCCGAAAGGGAAAGCCGTATGTAAGCTCGTTTGCTTTAATGGAGCAGTTTTAGCTTTGAGAATCCCCGCTTCTCAGTCCGTCCATGTAAGTTTGAGTCTATTCTATGGACCCTAGAGGAGAAGCCTCGTGCGTATTGTTCTTGTATTGTTCTCGTGTTAGCCCGTAGCGGCGTTTTAGAGAACTCGAAAGAACTCGAGTCACGAGAAGTGTTCCTTCGGGTGGAACCGCCTGGGGAGACGATAGACGCGTCTTAGCGTTCTACGTCACGACGAAAAATGGCTATCGGGTCAGCGTTAGAGGGATAGGATTAGCTGCTGCTTTATGAAGAGAGCTAGTGATGCATACGGTGAGTACCGAGTAGGATCAACACAAGCATAAGTACACACGCTTAAGCTAAGAGTAAGAGTTTATTATAATTTTTAATTTGTCCGTATCGACCTATAAAAGATCCCTCCTCGTGAATTTCAATTCCGCATATCATCCGGCATCGCTAGAGAATATTCGCTAATTGAGTTCACTAATAATCACGCACTCACGAATATTCACGCATATCGCTATCGTTGAATAGTGGTAAGTGCTCGCATAGTAGCATCTATTATCCATCGAAGTGTTCAGAATAGTAGCAAGAATTTGCTAATTAAGAACATAATAATCAAGCACTCATTTTGCACTCACTCACAAAGTGCCTTGCATAGTGAAGAATAGTAGCAATATTTGAAGTGCCTGAGCCACTCAAGTAGTGCTCTTGCGCTATTCATAATATTCTAAATTTGAATAGTGTCAATATTTAGAATAGTGACAATAATTTGAATAGTAATACTTGAATTTGAATAGTCTTTGTGAATAGTAACTCGTGAATATTAAAAATTTGATTTTCGAATCCGAATATTTCCCCAATACTAATAATATTTAAGTGGTTACCAAAAATTAGTAAAAATTGAAAAGCTACATTATTTGAATTTAGAAATTAATCTTGGAAAGTCTCAGAAAAGACTAAAGAAAATATAAATATCAAGTGCGATGAATAGTTCTCAAGAACATATTTGGCATACTTCACACGGTCAAATAAATTTATTAGTAGACCTAATACATAATTTTTATATAACGTGGGGTAAAAAAGACAAGACGATTTAGAATTAAAATTTGAAAGTCTTCAAAAGAGCATAAGCGACTAAAAACAACAATATTCGACTATCAATAATAAGTTACGATTAGCTTTACAAGCTTTTGGAAGAAAGTAAAACTTATCTAGGAAAAAGTAGTCGAATATCGATTATATTAAAAAGATATATCATACCTATATAAGAAACTTGAGAATACCAATATCGTTGAGCATAACAAAGAAATTGTGCTATCATCTCTATAGTTAATAGATCATTAAATTCAGATAAATGGAAATATCGACGGTTTATCTAGAAGAGACAAATCACTCCAAGTAGTAAATAGAGACATAAGACCTTTAGGGCTTATGGACAAAATAACAGGAGGTTGTGAAAATGTTGAAACATTAGAAGAAATGATAGATGTAGAAAGAGATCTTGAAAGATATCGAGAAATACATTAAGAAAAATAAAACCTCAACAAATATATCAAATGGGTTGGTTTGAAAATAAAAATGGGCTATACGTAATATCTAGAGAAGTAGAATTAAGTGTTTTAAATAATCTGTTCAGCTAAATATAGTTAATAAACAAATTGAAAATGGATTAAAATATAGTGGATACGAGATATATACACCAAGGAATGTATATCATAGGAATTAAAGGCATGACAAGGAAGAAATTAGGAGCAAAAGTTCTAATAACTTTGTTAGATAAAAAGATGGGATTCGAGTGAATAAAGCGACATTAGGATTCTTAGAAGGTGATATGAATGAAAATATGCTAATAACATATATAGCTCCGTTTTTATTAATGCCAAGTAAAAGAATTTATAGATAAGATGGCTTTTGGTTTCCAAACTAAAGGCTATGAAGATTTTAAAGGAACAAATCTATTAGTAAGCATTGAATTCTTAGGAAGATTAACTAATAGAAGTGGTACAAAAATATAAAATAAATGTGAATAATGTGATTGAAAATATGCGCCTAAAGGAATAAAATTCATGAGCCCGCTAAAGATAGGTTCGAAGAAAGGGTCAGTGAAGAGTGGAATATAAGCTCTCTTATAGAGCCAAAGATTTTAAAGCAACCTAAAGATTTTATAAGCTATGAAGGTAAAGAAGGTTCAACTAGCATTAGATTTATAGGGTATGAAGATAAAAGTCTAGATGACTTAGAAATATCTAGTTCGAAGTAAAATCGTAGTAGAAAATAGAAGAAATAGTATATGTGAATTCATAGAAATCCTAGATATAGATAATGAAATAAAACATTATGAACAAAAGATAAAGAATATCCCCAATGAATACTTTACTAATGGAATAAGCAAATGGCCCGCGCTATAAGAGAAAAAGAAGTCTATTTTAAAAGAGAAATTTATAGACTTAACCAACTTAAGCAAAGAGAATCAAATAATAGAAAGCTTAATGTTCCAATAAAGAAACCCGAAGTTGTGTCTAAGCAAACTGAATATAATGCCCAAAAAAAAAGAATTAGAAAATATAATAGATAATATGAAAGAAAATGAGATAAGTGAAGATGAGCAATGGGAAATTAATAACAAGTTGTTATTAGAAAGCTATGAAGAAGAAGATGATGAATATATAAATGAGTTAGGCAATAATAATTTGGTAGATGTTACAAACTCCTTAGAATATGAAGAATTACATAGAATAGATAATTCTATAGAAGCAATGGATATAGATCCATCTTCATCAAAAAGAAAAAGAGGCCCGAAATAAAGGTTGAAGAAGAAAGAGAAATACCAAGACCAACTAGAAATCCAGGGAAAATGGCCCCCAAAAAGAAGATTCTACATATAATTATATACGGCCCAATATACTCATATGGGTTCAAAAAAAGAAGAGATTTTGAGAAAAAGTTCAATTTCAGAATCATAAAAAATGATGGTGCCATATTGAATCTAGCGAAGACATGATCCTATAGATTGGCCAAATATACTCAAAGATATGGAAAAAATCTAATAGTGCAAAAATATATACGAATCAACATAATATAGGAAATAGAGTAGAAGATATGATTACATATTTAGAAACTTTTAGGTGAATCAGTTAAAGTTTTATGGGAACAATGGGTAGAATCTTTCCCTATATATTACGGAGAATTAAAAAAAGAGCCGGTAGCAATCCACATAATTTTGCAAATATTATATCAAGTATAGTAATAGGAGAAGATCCCGAATTGGGCTTTTACAGCTTATACAAAATGAAAGATTAAGAGAATTAGAAAGTTATCATTAACTAATTGGAAGAAAATAAAGCAATTTTCTCAACATTATCTATATAATGCTACAAATCGCTAAACAAGGTTATAATACGGGAGTAGTTGAAAAATATTTTCATAAGTTGCCGATCCTTTAGGATCTATGATATTTGAAGAATATAAAAAAAAAAACAGGTTCCAATGCATATAATATCTCTCGGGCTATAACTTTTGTTTTTAAACAATTAAGAAAGATATGCACTAATATACAAGCTCAAAGATCAATGAAGCTATCCGATTATAATTTTGTAATAATATAGTTCAAATACCATTGACATATGGAGAAGAAAGATCCAAGTATAAAAAATATCCTAAGAATTATAGAAAAGATAATATAAGAAGGAAGAAGAGATATTTTCTACGAAGATCCGATAACAGAGCTCCTTTCTTACATAAGAGAAATGTAAGAAGATATAATCCTAGAAAGAATTATGATAGTACTTGTAGATGTTTTATCCGTAATTCTCCGTGATCACTTAAGCGAGAACTTGTCCTAATAAAGATAAGAAAAGATATTCTAATAAGCTAGAAGAACAAGAAAAGGTTCTAATAATAGATAGTGTAAATGAAAATATATTAGTATGTGATGATGAAATAATGGATGATGAATCAATATATTCAATCATAGAAACAGATGAGATAGAATATGATGAAGAACAAGAATCAAGTGATGAAGAATTAGATTTAGTTGATGAATTATCCGATTAAAAATTGAAATGATGGATCAAATAATATCTAAGCATATGGATGAATACAATGCTCAAATTTATAAAGATGTTATACATTCCTTAGATGAGGAAAAATTACATAATTTAGATAATACTATGGAAGATTTAGATATAATATTTAATAATATCAATAGTTCTACGAATTTAAAAATCTGAATTAATGGACCAAGATAATTGTGTACATGATTGGGTAAAAAGGTAGAGGTGACTATAATATAAAGTGTACCTAATGCATATTCTATCCTAGTCAAGATAATAGAGCTACATGCAGTACATGCTTAAAGCAAGCATGTGTTTCATGTCTAAAAAGAAATAATCGAAATGGAGACATGAAGTAGAGGTAGAACCAGAAGATAAAATACTAGCGAAAGCGAGTTAGAAATTTAGAAAATAGAATAAATAATCTAGAAGAAGAATTTAGAAGAGCTAAAAACTAAGATAGAGTTAAATAAAGCAAGTAAGATCAAGAAAAATAATTGATAATATCGCTTTGGAAGATTGAATAAACCTTCTATCGCTTATAAATGCTATAAATGCTTTTAGATTATATTTAGGTTTTAAGGAATTTACAAGAAGGACAGATCAAGAAGCTATATGTAAATACTATAATAAAGTTAATAGCAAGAAAAGTTCAACTAGAAGATGGGTTTTGTTTGAAGACATTATTATCGAAATGGTTATAAAGTTATATTTGAGCATATAAAAGGGAAGGATAATATCCCGCCTGACATATTTTCACGATCATCCGCTTTGCAGAATGAAGAGGGGATCAAGCCCTAGTCCATATGAAACCTAATTTTACCATTTTGAAATGATAATAAGCTAAGAATCTTTCCACCAAATACCTTTAACTTCAAACCAAAAAATAATGTTATCTTAGATAATGTTCAACAATGCATATTAGATAATTTAAACATCAATATAATAATAGAAGGGAAGATAAAGGTTATATGTTAGCAATATTAAATAGCCCTGCAGAATATTTTCATATGATTAATGGAAAAATGCAACCAAGAATAACACCTAAAAATAAAGAAGAGAATCCTTTGTATGTTATATATGAAGGAGTTAGGCCGTGAATTTACACAAAATATGAAGAAGTTATAGCTCAAAAAATGGAAAAGAAAAAATAAAGGTGGAATACAATGGAAAAAAATATACGAAGTTGATGAAGCTTTATTATGGGCAAGAAGTTTGATAGGAATAAATTACTTCATAGAGCCGTAAGCAAAAAGAATATATTCAAAAGCATAAAAAAATAAGTGAGAATAATATCAATATAACCAAAGTACAAATACCTCGGGAAGCTGGTTCCTCAAGAGTTCCTTCATATAAAGATATTGCAAAAAAAGATATTTTGAATGAAGATTTTATCGAGAAAAAATAAAAGAAAGACTAGAAGCTATAATTCCTCAATTAAAGAAAGATATAAAAGAAGAAGTGTTGCGGAAGCAAGATATGAAATAAATGAAAAATTTCATTCGTATACCAAGAATATGAAGAGAATATAAAAGAAAGATTATGACGAATATATAAAGAAAGATTATGATTCAAAAATGAATATAAATATATCCGATTATGATAATAATGAGGATGAAAATAATGAAATGATAGATGAGAATATGTTAGATATTCGTGGTCATGGGCAACCACCGTAATATTAATAAACCCGAGGATACGGATTTTGAAGATCTTGATTAAATAAGTATTGGAAGTTTTATGAATACATATATTTGCATATGTTGATAAGGTGTTATCAATAATTTATCCGGGGAATATCATCATACACATGCGAGTTTTGATTTGATGTTTTGCAACATCAATCAATCGGGCGTGGAAGGCCGTATACCCATACCCGTGAATAATTTTCGAAAATCTTCAAGATGCATAACCGAACAAGATGAAGATTGGCTCCTTGATGATTATTGAAGCTTCATCGACGACAATTGAAGAAAATGTCGCCGTCAAGCGTGAAAGGTAACTCCATCCAAAGACATGCATGCAAGATGAAGCAAAGCCAAGGTCATTGTCGCGCAGCCATTGAAGGTCGAAGATTGAACGCCTCTTCCTTATCCGCGAGAGGAAAAGGTCGGCCGTGCCTTGCATAATTGAAGAAGCCACATCGCATCTCCAGAGAAGATTCGCATGATGAAGACACGTCACCAAGGCTTCACTTTGTGAAAAAGGATAAAGCTTGAAGAAGCCCAAGTCTTATCCTCAAGACGAAGTCCGAAGGCTCTTCCGCTCCTATAAAGCGAAAGGCCATCATCAAAGAGGGAGACACCGACACGGCATCGGAGAACGAACATCGCCTCTCACATCCGCACCCTCTCAACCATTCACTCCAATCGAAGAGCACCATGAAGACCATTATCTCGAGGCACATCCGGCACCATCCACCACCAAGATTAGTTTTAGAATAACCCTTTTCACTTCCATTGTATTACTCCACCAGATCAGAAAAGAATAAGGAAGGACCAGTGAACTTCCTGCGCTTGTAAGGTAATCAGGTTTGTGCTAAGTGCTTGGGGTTTCCCGAAAGGGAAAGCCGTATGTAAGCTTGTTTACTTTAATGGAGCAGTTTTAGCTTTGAGAATCCCTGCTTTTGTGCGTCGTCCATGTAAGTTTGAGTCTATTCTATGGACCCTATAGGAGAAGCCTCTACGTGCGTATTGTTCTTGTATTGTTCTCGTGTTAGCCCGTAGCGGCGTTTTAGAGAACTTCTGAAAGAACTCGAGTCACAGAGAAGTGTTTCCTTCGGGTGGAATCGCAGGGAGACGATAGACGTCTTAGCGTTCTACGTCACGACGGAAAACGGCTATCGTCAGCGGCGTTAGAGGGATAGGATTAGTCGCCGCTTTATGAAGAGAGCTAGTGATGCATGCGGTGAGTACCGGTAGGATCAACACAAGCATAAGTACACACGTTTATTTTAAGAGTTAATTAAATATTTTTAATTTGTCCGTATCGAGCGGGTTGTCCTATCCTGAGACTCCAACAATTTGTCCGGGAATATCATTATATACACATGCCGAGTTTTGATTTGATGTTTTGCAACATCAATCAATCGGGCGTGGAAGGCCATACCCATAATACCGTAAATAATTTTCGAAAATCTTCAAGATGCATAACCGAACAAGATGAAGATTGGCTACTTGTTGATGATTATTGAAGCTTCATCGACGACAATTGAAGAAAATGTCGCCAAGCAAAGAAGCGTAACTCCATCCAAAGACATGCATGCAAGATGAAGCAAAGCCAAGGTCATTGTCGCCAGCCAGCTTGAAGGTCGAAGATTGAACGCCTCTTCCTTATCCGCCAGAGGAAAAGGTCGGCCGTGCCTTGCATAATTGAAGAAGCCACATCGCATCTCTAGAAGATTCGCATGATGAAGGCACGTCACCAAGGCTTCAACGCGAAAAGGATAAGCTTGAAGAAGCCTCAAGTCTTATCCTCAAGACGAAGTCCGTAAGGCTCTTACGCTCCTATAAAGCGAGAAGGCCATCATCAAGGAGGGAGACACCGACACGGCATCGGAGAACTAACATCGCCTCTCATCCGCACCCTCTCAACCATTCACTCTCCACCAAGAGCACCATGAAGACCATTATCTCGAGCACATCCGAGCACCATCCACCACCAAGATTAGTTTTAGAATAACCCTTTCCACTTCCATTGTATTACTCCACCGTACTATAAAGAATAAGGAAGGACCAAAGTGAACTTCCCGCGCTTGTAAGGTAATCGGGTTTGTGCTAAGTGCTTGGGGTTTCCCGAAAGGGAAAGCCGTATGTAAGCTTGTTTACTTTAATGGAGCAGTTTTTAGCTTTGAGAATCCACCGCTTCAGAGCCGTCCATGTAAGTTTGAGTCTATTCTATGGACCCTATAGGAGAAGCCTCTGTATGCGTTGTTCTTGTATTGTTCTCGTGTTAGCCCGTAGCGGCGTTTTAGAGAACTGCAAAAGAACTCGAGTCACGAGAAGTGTTCCTTCGGGTGGATCGCTGGGGAGGCGATAGACGTCTTAGCGTTCTACGCCACGACGGAAAACGGCTATCGGTCGGCGTTAGAGGGATAGGATTAGGCGCTGTTTTTGTTAAAGTGAGCTAGTGATGCATGCGGTGAGTACCGAGTAGGATCAACACAAGCATAAGTACACACGCTTAACCTAGTAGTCAATTTAAAATTTTTTAATTTGTGCAGTATCGACCTATAAAAAGATCCTCGTGGAATTTCAATTCCGCATATCATTCGCATCGCTAGAGAATATTAAGCTAATTGAGTTCACTAATAATCACGCACTCACGAATATTCACGCATATCGCTATCGCTGAATAGTGGTAAGTGCTCTGCATAGTAGCTGAATTATAGAGGAATATTCACGCACGCATCTATTATCCATCAGAAGTGCTCCGAATAGTAGCAAGAATTTGCTAATTAAGAATATAATAATCAAGCACTCATTTTGCACTCACTGACAAAGTGCCTTGCATAGTGAAGAATAGTAGCATTTTGAAGTGCCTGAGCCACTCAAGTAGTGCTCTTGCGCTATTTATAATACTCGATTTTGAATAGTGTCCAATATTTTGAATAGTAACACCTAATTTAAATAGTAATACTTGACTTTGAATAGTAATTGCCTATAGTAACTCGTGAATTTTAAAATTTGAATTTCAAATCTGAATATTTCCCCAATATTAATAATAATATTGAAAGTATATTACAATTAAATACCTTGTTCATAATGGAAGAATTAGATAGCCAAATAAGGTGCTATGAACAAAAGATAAAGAATATCCCTAATGAATATTTTACTAATGGAATAAGCAAATGGCCCGCTATAAGAAAAAAGAAGTTTATTTTAAAAGAGAAATTTATAGACTTAATCAACTTAAGCAAAGAGAATCAAATAATAGAAAGTTTAATGTTCCAATAAAGAAACCCTCAAGTTGTGTCTAAGCAAACTGAATATAATGCCCAAAAAAGAATTAGAAAATATAATAGATAATATTGGAGATAAAGAGATAAGTGAAGATGAGCAATTGGAAATAAATAATAAGTTATTATTAGAAAGTTATGAAGAAGAAGATGATGAATATATAAATGAGTTAGGCAATAATAATTTGGTAGATGTTACAAACTCCTTAGAATATGAAGAATTACATAGAATAGATAATTCTATAGAAGCAATGGATATAGATCCATCTTCATCAAAAAAGAAAAAAAGGCCCGAAAATAAAGGTTGAAGAAGAAAGAGAAATACCAAGACCAACTAGAAATCCGGAAAAATGGCCCCCTTAAAAGAAGATTCTACATATAATTATATACCGTGCCAATATACTCATATGGGTTCAAAAAAGAAGAGATTTTGAGAAAAAGTTCAATTTCGTAATCATAAAAATGATGGTGCCATATTGAATCTAGCAAAGACATGATCCTATAGATTGGCCAAATATACTCGATATGGAAAAATCTAATAGTGCAAAAATATATACGTAATCAACATAATATAGGAAATAAAGTAGAAGATATGATTACATATTTAGAAACTTTTTTAGGAGAATCGATTAAAGTTTTGTGGGAACAATGGGTAGAATCTTTCCCTATATTTTATGGAGAATTAAAAAGAGCTGGTAGTAATCCACATAATTTTGCAAATATTATATCAAGCATAGTAATAGGAGAAGATCCTGAATTGGGCTTTACTGATTATACAAAATGAAAGATTAAGAGAATTAGAAAAGTTATCATTAACTAATTGGAAGAAAATAAAGCAATTTTCTCAACATTATCTATATAATGCTACAACTGCTAAACAAGGTTATAATACGGGAGTAGTTGAAAAATATTTTCATAAGTTGCCGATCCTTTAGGATCTATGATATTTGAAGAATATAAAAAGAAACAGGTTCAAATGCATATAATATCTCTCAAAGCTATAACTTTTGTTTTAAACAATTAAGAAAGATATGCACTAATATACAAGCTCAAAGATCAATGAAGCTATCTGATTATAATTTTTTGTAATAATATAGTTCAAATACCATTGACATATGGAGAAGAAAGATCCAAGTATAAAAAATATCCTAAGAATTATAGAAAAGATAATATAAGAAGGAAGAAGAGATATTTTCTACGAAGATCGATAACAGAGCTCCTTTCTTACATAAGAGAAATGTAAGAAGATATAATCCTAGAAAGAATTATGATAGTACTTGTAGATGTTTTATCTGTAATTCTCCGGATCACTAAAGCGAGAACTTGTCCTAATAAAGATAAGAAAAGATATTCTAATAAGCTAGAAGAACAAGAAAAGGTTCTAATAATAGATAGTGTAAATGAAAATATATTAGTATGTGATGATGAAATAATGGATGATGAATCAATATATTCAATCATAGAAACAGATGAGATAGAATATGATGAAGAACAAGAATCAAGTGATGAAGAATTAGATTTAGTTGATGAATTATCTGGATTAAAAATTGAAATGATGGATCAAATAATATCTAAGCATATGGATGAATACAATGCTCAAATTTATAAAGATGTTATACATTCCTTAGATGAGGAAAAATTACATAATTTAGATAATACTATGGAAGATTTAGATATAATATTTAATAATATCAATAGTTCTACGAGAATTTAAAACTAATTAATGGACCAAGATAATTGTGTACATGATTGGGTAAAAGGTAGAGGTGACTATAATATAAAGTGTACCTAATGTGATATTCTATCCTAGTCAAGATAATAGAGTTACATGCAGTACATGCTTAAAGCAAGCATGTGTTTCATGTCTAAAAAGAAATAATCGAAAATGGAGACATGAAGTAGAGGTAGAACCGTAAGATAAAATACTAGCGAAAGCAGAGTTAGAAATTTAGAAAATAGAATAAATAATCTAGAAGAAGAATTAGAAGAGCTAAAAACTAAGATAGAGTTAAATAAAGCAAGTAAGATCAAAGAAAAAAATAATTGATAATATCGCTTTGGAAGATTGAATAAACCTGATTATGGCAAAGAATGTCAATTAAGAAAAGAATACAGAGAATTGTTGAATATCCATCAAATATGCCAACCGAGGATACGGATTTGGAAGATATTGATTAAATAAGCATAATCAATACATTGGAAGTTCTATGAATATATATATTTGCATATGTTGATAAGGTGTTATCAACAATTTGTCCTGGGAATATCATAATACACAAAGCCGAGTTTTGATTTGATGTTTTGCAACAATCAATCAATCGGGCGTGGAAGGTCAGATACCCATACACTGTGAATAATTTTCGAAAAAGATGTGCACTTATTCACGGTACTCGGTACTCACCGTATGCATCACTAGCTCTCGTTAACAAAAACAGCGGCTAATCCTATCCCTCTAACAATGACCGATAGCCGTTTTCCGTCCGTGACGAGAACGCTAAGACGCCTATCGTCTCCCCTGCAGTCAAATACCATAAATATTAAAAATCTTTGATGAGGCTTGACAATGACTATATCATCAATAGGGATTATAGGAAAGATATTTGCTTTAATATAAATTCTGGATGTCTTTTCTTTTCCTTCATATAATTTTAAGAAGTATTCTTGTATATCTTGAAAGGTCTTGTAGTGCCTTTCAAAGATATTTTGCCCATATTAAATCTATAATATCTTGTGTAAAATATGACAGGATATGTTCAGTTTTGAAACTTATATATATATATATATATATATATATATATATATATATATATATATATATATATATATAACCCTTTAAGTTTGACCAAATATACATGTATGTATACAAAACTAAGGTACTAATATTCATGATGTGTAATAAGCATCATTATATAGATTATGAAATGCAATTTTATAGTTAACTTATTTGAATATACAAATTCAAGACCTCTATACCGCGTGAGGTTCCTCCAAGGGCGGCGATTGGTCCAAGCTTTTTTGCGAAAAAGGTCCTTCCATTTCTTTGGAATCTGTTCCGATCCACCTAGGCCCCTGGCATGCAGTAGATCGGGCCGACTTTTTTTCGCTTTAGGTCCCCGTAGTATGAAAAAATCCTACGCCCGTAGAACTATACCCCGTGAGGTTCCTCCAAGGCCGGCAGGCCACGTCGCCTGTCATGCCGATTCTTTTGATTCTTCCAAGTTTTTTGCGAAAAGGTCCTTCCGTTTTTTTTGAAATCCGTTCGACCCACCCGGGCCTGCGAAAAGGTCCTTCCGTTTTGCTAAAAATCCCGTTCGATCCACCCAGGCCCTGGCATGTACAGTAGATAAGTTTGACTTTTTTCCGCTTAGGTCTCCGTAGTATGAAAATCCTACGCCCGAAGATGGGAAAATTCCAAAAACATGGCAACTTTGCGTTTACATGCCCAGCTATGTTTTAGGGACCCCCCCACCTCTGCCTACCAAATATATACAAGGTCCACCTTCCAACAAAAAAACACCCGGCCTCCTCTCTCTTCTCCCCATCGATCTCTCCCTCTCTCGGACACGGACACGGACCGGGCGGCAATTTTGCCCGGAGGGCGCGCGGCGGTGGCGGCCCTCCTGCGTCGTCGTCATGCTTCTCGTCCTCGTCCTCCTCTTCATCTCCCAGACGTGCCTTCCTCTTCCTCTCCCTCGCGTGCTTCGCTTGCTGCCTCTGCGGCCACGGCGATGGCAGACACCGTAGGCGAGTGGGGTGGCGTGGCTGCGACCGCCGTTCTCTCCCCCTCCACCCCGCCATCGTGGGCGCTTCCCGCCATAGGCTCCTTCCTCCCCTCTGCGTCTTGGCTGTGCTACAGGAAACCCTAGGTATGTCTTATTCTCGCGGTTTGAGTAGCAAGGCTCATAGTGGAAAAATCATCAAGGTTTCTCGTTCTTTTAGGTCCTAGGGTTCTAGATCCGGACAATATGACGGACCGTCCAATTACAAACATGCAAGATCGAAAATCGGTCAAAAAGTGACCAACTTTCGTAATTGTCGACTTATAAACCGAATGACCATCCGAAATCTCGAAGGATTTCAAACCAACATTGCGGCATGTACCAAGATCATACTAATTCAACGAAACATCACCATTTGATACAACATTACGAGATAATATATTACATCAAGTTCACTTACCATTGGAGTATATGAGTTATTACAAACTAGTTGTTCAAGTAGCGGAAGCAAAGCATTTTTAAAACAAGTTCACAAACTTTATATAATACATTGCCAGTACTTGGTCAAACTCCACAAAAGCATAAAGACGAGACACTACAGAGACCACGCCCAATGGTCTAATCTTCATCCCCGGCTGGGAGAAGACAATACTTGCGAAGAACATTTGTAAAGAGTATCACCTGCAATAAGTGAGAATAAAACCCTGAGTACAAGAATGTACTCAGCTACCCGTCATAAACAGAAATAAATGACTCCATCATGCAAGGCTATATAAAAAGGGGCTAGCTTGACTCTTTGCATAAAAAGCTTAATAATAGAATTATTAGCAACATGTCTTGCATCATTTTAATTACTTTAATGGAAAGACTACATTAGCATCTATCCAAAACAATTATAAAGAGAGACAACCAAGACTAAAATATTGATTCAAGTCCAACCACCATCATCATTAGTTATTTATTAGTGTGCTACATGGAGCAATCCCATCAAGTTTCTCACTATCTAGGAGATGGCGATCTCGAATCGATTACTATCCAGTTGGGGAAATTATTCCTAACACTCACCACAGCATACCCGGCCAAAGGTACCTTTAGGTCACCTTTCGAACTACTCAAGAATTGCGGTCCCGATTAACGCCGTTCTCTCAGGGACATCACCTTGCCGGAACGGCGAAGCACTTTTAAATCACCTTGCCCATCGACTAACCCGATGACTCCCCTCCGAGCCGCACTTTATACTCGTTGGGGTTCCGTCTTGAGTTGAACTACTTGGCTTCACGGTCGGCAACCTCCGGTCGGCCAACTAAGTGAGAGGCTGCATTCTAAATGATGAGATTAGACATCCAAGATCCAGTCCTTAATTGACACAGGCGGAACTATTGACTCCCAGGACCTCCATGTCATGTAGTCTCCATTTTTCCTCCTAGTCTCCTTAATTTTGTTTTACCAAAATATGGTACATCCATGATCACATATCCAATTCTTTTAATCCAAGTAACCACCTAACTCCCTCGGTGACAACATCACCCGACTTCTACAGTTTAAAGCTTAACTAAGCATCTAGCGAGCTAACATTTAATTAGGCTTTCAAGTAAAATTTAGTGGATAAGGATAGACATATGTGCAACTAGTGGTTCCAACCAACTCCTATCACCTAATGCATCAAACAATATAAAGTACTCAACATTTGCATTTTATAAAACATAGGAAGTGGAGGATGCTCCGGGGCTTGCCTCGGAATCCAACTCGGTCGGTTAGTCAACTTGCACCGCCTCGGTGACATCTCCACCTTAGACCCTCCTCCTTCGGGGTGGACCACCAAACACCATCTTCGGGTTTGGCTCTATCATCCCATCCTTCTCGTGATTCATCTAGTGTACCTAAATGAGATGCAAGAGGCAAGTGCATGAATATGAGATGCACCACACTAGAGCATTCTACACTCTCACAAGATCATGCAAAACATAGGCACCTAGAGCTACTTAACTTAAACATCACTTGAGCATAACATAAAGATGGCAAGTAAATCAAGCATTACACACAAAACACATACATTAATCTGCTGCAAGCATTCATCCACCAAGAATTAATAAACATGTCTAGCCAAGCAAGTGTAAGCTAGAGCAATTAACTTAACAACTGCAGTTTTTAGGACAGCACCATATGAGTCACTTGTTTTAACAATAACTAGAGTTATACAAATCCAAAAGACATGAAACAAGACATTCGGAAATCTTATAAAATTGTCTATAATTCATATTCAATGACCACAACAAGATTCATAATTTATCTTGGTCGAAATTACAAAGGCACGTAAATTGTTCTGGAAAGAAAAGCGGCAATAGATTTAGACCCCTGATTAAGAATAGCCACATCTCCTAAACCATTGAGACAATGGACATAAAATTTGAACAGTAGCTAGGTATACAAGTTATCTACATTTCATATTTACACATCTCAAACTAATTCAAACATTATCATGGTCAAATAAGTTAACCTTCCTAGGCTGTCCGGAATTCCAGAGAACATGTAATTTCGGACACTCACTTTGGTAGACCACCATTTCTTAACCATAAGGCCAATGGCCTTGAAATTTTAATAAGCGTATAGATATACCAATTATCTACAACTCCTCTATAGACCATATTCACGAAAAACATCATCTAAAGCATGAAATGATATCAAGAACGAGAGACTACTCTCTGTCCGAATCTATCAAGCAATTGTTAGAGAATAAAAATACATGCTCATGTGCCAAACTAAAACATGAGCCAAACAAACCATACAAACATGTCACATATATCACATAAACACCAGAAAGTATAACATTCATCTCCAAATAAATTTATTTAATACATTTCTTAATTTATTTAGATAATAAGGCCTATATATGATCACATATCTAACATGTTTAGAAAATTCCACAAAAATTAACAGAGCTAACATATGCACCCAAAAGTCTACTATATAAATTTCATATGCTCAGGTTTTATAATTTACCCACTATGAAAAATACAAATCTTTATTGCAAACAATCATGTGAGAGTAAGTTAAATCTAAAACTCAAATTTCTGTAAACATAGAATCATATTACAAATACAAATCAATATGATAGGACAACCTCATACAAGGGTTATGGAACCACATTTTCCAATTTAGCATATTTATCTTAATTATAAATGATTTATTAAGCCCCTAACAAGTTAAATCAATAACTCAATCATCAAGCATCCAATCAGCATGAAATCTTTACCACAGCACACCCATATCACTATAAAGATACCATAAAAATTTCATAGCAGTTGGACCAATGAAACTTTAGATATGAAAAAAAGACAAGCATTACTAGCATTAAAAACATAATCTGCATAAACCTATTTTCACAGCAAACATTAAACCAAAACATGACACATCATAGATCCACTGCATAGAGAATTTCTCAAGGATTCCAAAAAGTCCCCATTTGCTATTTTTTGGAGTTTTCTATGAATTACTATGAATTTCCAAAGTTCAGCTACTTTCCTACAAATGGGTCCTTATTGGTCCTATTCACATGAGTTTATGGTTTCACACATAGGACCTTCCCTTTCTTCAAATTCTTGTGCGGAGTCCTTGAAGGGATTTGGGAGCAGGGAGGAGGGCGAGCTCGTCGTTCCGGCCGCCCGAGGCACGCCGCCGATGGTGGAGGGGCGGGGCATCGGGAGGAGGTGGTGAGCGCCGTGGCTGCTCGGCTTGGCCGAGGCCGTAGTGGCGCCCTAGCCACAAAGCTAGCGGCCTGCGGCGGCGGCCGTGTCGACCGGCGCCGGCGACCAAGAGAAGTGGGAGGGGGCTGTGCTTACGGTTTGTGAGATGGTGGCCAAGTTGGTGGTGAGCTTCCGGTTAAGGCTAGGGATAGTGGGGGTGGAGGAGGAGCAGTCTTGGCGGCCATGGAGCTCTACCAATCGGGGGCATGCGATTCGATTCAGCACTGCTGCTGCGACGGGAGAGGAAGAAGGCGAGGGGGCGAGGGCGCTAAGAGTGGGCGACGACTCGCCCTCCCGCTGCGCTTGGATGTGTCATAGACCCCTGGCCGTCGGCTGGCCAGAAGCGGACGTGGCGTAAACTAGGGGATTAGGGATGGCGATAGGCCGGGCGGGGGTAAACCCCTCTGCCTTGGCTTTGGTAGTGTCTTTATTGAATGATAGATGATCTTGCCGATTGGCTACAACAGAGTTCAAGTACTCCTTATTATAGACATCGACCTCCACGGGCCCTTAGTCACCGCGCAGTTCCCTGGAGCGGCGGGCGAACGACGGATCAAGGAACGAGGAACGAGGTTTTGGATGCGATTTTACACCGTGGGAACAAAAATGTTCCGTGTTCCCGTCCCGGAGCGGCGTTCGGAACGCGTGGAACGCTACGTCGTTCCCGTTCCCAGGTGACTAAGCACAGGCCGACATGTCAACAATGCAAATGAAAATGTAAATAACGATGATCTCAACAATATGCCTTCCTCTTTGTTGCTTGCTCCTCATATCGTGGCGGCGCCGTCGGGTGTGACACCTCCCCCACCTAAGAATCGACTTGCCCCCAAGCCGGCGCATCGGGGAACCCTTCTTCAAGACATTGTAGTCCTCCCATGTGGTAGTAGATGATGGCGGCTTAGACCAACTTACCTTGACCTGTTGAATAGCGTGTTCTCCTTTTTGACTAGCCGGCGATCGAGAATTGTTTGTGGGACAGTATCATCCGCCTCCAAGTCAGTGACTGCAGGCAAAGTGTCATATACGGGAGTATAATCTGCAGTAAATGGCTTGAGTTGGGAAATGTGGAAAACTGGGTGGATGAGTGATGGTTCTGGGAGTGCCAACTTGTAGGCGACGACACCAATCCATTCCAATACTTTGAAAGGACCAAAATACTTAATAGCCAGACTTGGGGTAGGGTCCGTTTTGCCACGATGATTGAGCATAAGGCTAAAGTTTTAGAAGCACTTGATCCCCTACTGGAAATCTTTTCTCTTCCAGTCAGCCATCAACTTCATCTGTTTTTTTGTGCTCTCAAAAGATGTTGTTTGAGTGATTCCAAGTGTAACTCTGTTTTTTAGTTATCTTAGCAAGCGATGGAGCGATGTCGAAGGAATAGAAGGTACTTGATCCAATGTTGGGTTCATAGCCAAACAATGCTTTGAATGGTGAGCAGCCCAAGGCAGTATGGTAAGAGGAGTTGTACCAGAGTTGGGCTAAAGATAGCCAAGCCTTCCAATTTGTAGGTGAGTCTTGTACTGAGCATCTAAGGTACATTTCCAAACACTGATTCACCCTTTTAGTCTGACCATCAGATTGTGGGTGATATGCAGAAGACAAATTCAGACTGACATCATGGAGCTTGAATAGCTGTTTCCAAAAAATGCTAAGAAATATTGGGTCCCTGTCAGAGATTATCTTTTTGGGAAGACCATGGATCTTGACAATGTTGTCCATAAACAACTGGGCTATTGTTGATGCTGTATATGGATGCTTAACTGCAATGAAATGGGAATACTGACTCAATCTGTCCACCACAACCATGATGATAGAATAGCCTTGTGATTTGGGGAGACCCTCAATGAAATCCATGGTGATTTCTTGCCATACTCCTTCAGGCATTGGTAATGGCTGTAAGAGTCCTAATGGAAAGGTATTGTTGTGCTTAGCTTGCTGACAAGTGGCACACTGTTTTATATAACTGTCAACATTATTGATATGATTTTCACATTTCCAAACTTAACGACTTAAAAGTTATTCAAGATTTATGCTCCCAATGTTTGACCTAATCCTTTTCTAAAACATCCTCTAATAGTGATATGGAGGAAGTATAAAGCTAAGGTATTAATATTCATGACACTAGTAGAGAACAAACTTTCAGTCCAGAGCTTTAGTCCCGACCTTTTTTGGCCCCGGGACTAGAGGAGTTAGTCCCGGTTGGAGCCACCGACCGGGACTAACGTCCCCTGCCCAACCGCTAGCCTAGCAGGATTGGCAGGGGGGTCATCAGTCCTGGTTGATAGCTCCAACTGGGACAAACACTCCTTGCCAACGGTCAAAAAGGCAGCGAGGATTGTTAGTCCCGAGTTGTGGCTACAACCGGACTAAAGATTAACTAAACACAACCGGGACTAAGAATCCCACTATATATAGCCCCAAAGACCACTGTGTCTCCCATGAAAACAGAGTGGTCTTTGTTTGTGGGTGCGCTGCTTGCTTCAATCTTGAGCAAGTTCTTTTCCAATCTTCTTCAATCTTCTAAAGGTTAGCAACTTCTTCTTCTAATTTTTTAATGGTAAATATTGTAGATCACTCCTTGCTAAGTATGTTGACACATTTTATATATGTTTATCTAATATATTTATATATGATTTCTGCGCTAGATAGGGCCGTTCCACATGCGTTCGATCCGGCCATAGTATGAAATATTTTATTTTTTGCATCTATGCTAGTTAAATAATATATATATATATATATATATATATATATATGAATTCTTAATATGATTGTTGTATATGTCACAGACTATATCCCCTATCGAGTGGATAGAATCAGCACTATGTCCGCTTGGGGCGACGACCTTCATTGAGGATACGACCAGTCCGGTCGTGAATGACCAAGATAGGTTGTGGACGTGTAATTTCAGGTTTAAGATTCCTGTTAGGAACAGTCCAGAACTGCAGCAAGATATCATGCAGAGGGGACGTCCAGCTCCGACTCTGAGAGGCGCCCAGTTTTACACCGTGTTGCATTGCTTACAGGCTACTGAGCGTATTGGATACACTATGTCTGGTTTTTCATACATGAAGATACAAGCTTTAAGTGAGGGTACCCACGTTACTCCGCTAGTAAGCAAAAGGTTGGCGAGACGTAACCAAATGGATGTGGTAAGTGGCCTGTATGACAGGATAGTCATGTTTATTTATTGTTATGATTATATATCACTATCTAATACTCTTTAGTTTCTACACTTGCAGGCTCCGCTCTTTGATTATACCTATGCTGCAGCTGGCATGGAGCCAATTCTTTCACAAGCTCTTGAACAACTAGGGTACGACTACGTGTACATGAACCACCAGGGCCAACTTACCACAGTTGGCCATCAATATTGTTTGATATTTACTCCAAACCCAGCCAATGGTCAGACAGCGGGTTATATCTATGGCAGAACATGTAATACTCGTCATGAGGCAAAAGAGAGTGCGTTAGTTAGGGCCTTGCACTTTATCTAAAAAAAAAAAAAGTTAGGGCCTTGCATTACATAGACACTCAGCTCGGTTACACAATTCGAGGCATACGCTGGTGGGTGTGGAGACTTGAGAATGGTGTGATTTCGTGTAATAAATTGTTAATTCACACTGTGATGTTTAATTAGGTTTATTTCTATGTTTTTAATTATGTTTATATGGCGCCTCGATCATTTTTTTCGTTCTCACTAAATTCGTATAAAAGTGCATAAATAGAATGTATCAAAAAATTTTAAATTCATATCAAAGTGTGGATAAATAGAGTTTATCAAAATTTTTATTCATCAAAATTTATATCCTGCATTAATTAAATTAATATCAAAGAGCATAAATAGATTTGGGTTACAAACCGGGACTAAAGGTCTTTAGTCCCGGTTTGTAAGGCCTTTGGTCCCGGTTTGGGTTACAAACCGGGACTAAAGGTCCCTTGCACTGCTGCCACCTAGCCCAGCACACGGTTGCCACTCATCTCACCTACCACAGCGTGTGTGCCTATATAAGACCACGAGATGGAGCTACCTGATCGATCTATGGTGTGATGGTTGATCTTTTCACATATATCGATCATGCATGCTTATTTTGATATCTTTTGTTATTTGCCTATTTTCCTATACACATATATGACCTCTCTGTGGGAGAAAGCCCTCCACATTCAAATTTTATTATGGGTAGATAGTGAATGGTATAGGTACTTGAAGGGTGTTTTCGAAGGTGAAGCTACCACGTTGCTTTTACGAAGCTAGGTCTGTGTTGGCGGTCGTTAACGATCATTTTATACCGCCAACTTATGTCTATTTTATGGGAAACTTGCAAACCTATGTCACATATATCTTTACTACTAACCTAGTTCCACTTCTATTCTAAGAAAATATGTTTTGCGGGGATCAAATGCGGAAACAAGTGAAAACACGCCAAATAAGAGAGAAAGCGCGCCCGCAGTAAACACGCTTTCTCAAGGGGATAGCAAGAAGGCTGAAATCGAGAAGAAGTGGACCATTCCCCCTTTGGAAATGGGGTCCAGGCCAGCCCATGAACCCACCGGAGGAAGGTGGTGCCGAAGGGGCGAGGCCCGGTCCGGCCGGAGTGCCGGTCCGGCTGGACCGATGGCGCGTCCGCTAGGGGCCGGGATTTCTCTGGCGGTTCGTCACCCTCGAGTCTGGCGGCGGTCGTGGCATGCGGGGAACTATCTTTGGCGCGGCCAAACCGACCATTCCCTATATAAATGGATGGGTAGAGCCCCTCTTCAAAGTAGAACACACACCTTTGAGCTTCTACCTCTCTACTTGTACCTCTTTAGATTTAGTATTAGTATTTGAGCAAGGTTGAGCTTCAAGGAGGGCTTGTCTCGTTGGAAGGATCTTCTTGGTAATATACTATGGAGTTCTCTTTCATATTCAAGTCCTTATATTTATATTGCAATGCATATGAACTAGAGTATAGTTATCCTCATGTTATATTCATAATATATGAACTAGACTAAAGTTAATATATTGTGATATTAACATGACTAACTTTATGCTAATTGTCCATTTGTCGTTCTTGGAGAGTTGTAGAGTTATGCTTAGGGTGATGGTTTGGTGTACCTTCGGGTTTGCCTTTATCCTTGCTTGTCGACCAGTAGGTTCGAGTCCCGGGGGGATTTAGGTAGTTTTCTATACACATGGGCGTGGTGCTCAGGTTTATAGTAACCATTAGAAATGTTGGCATCCCACGGTAGTGAGGTAGGCGGTAGGTGGTGACAGCCCTGTCCGTCCCTTGCACTCCTCCACGTTTGGGTGTTGAGTTGGAGTTACGAAAGTGTCTATCTGGCCGGGCCGGGCCCATTTGCGAGCATCTCCCTATCATCTTGACTTAGTTCTATTATCTATTCAATTACTACATATGATTACTAGAGTTCTATGCATAGGCTTTATTAGAATTGCCTCGCTCACCATAGGAACTTCTCCTTTTTATTCTTTCTTTTATCTTTATCCTTTTAGTAGCTCGAAGTGTGTTCTTGCTATCCCCAGATTATCATTCTTACCCCTCGTACTAGACTAATGGTTATTCATTGTTGGCATTTCTTAGCGTCACCACTAAAGATAAATAATATCCTTAGTGACAATGTCAAGAAACGCAAGTGATAGATGATTTCATATGTTGCAAAGGTCAATCCGCAGCGCGGATCTATCATCGTAGCATTTCACCCTAAGTATTCGGGGGTATCGTTATTTATATTTTCCCAAAGGAAGGCGTGGTTTGTGTAAAGTCTAGCATAGTGATGATCATAGCCCACAATGTATTTATGAATAACCATTAGTCTAGTACGGGGGTAAGTAAATGATATTCGGGATAGCGAGAACACACTTCGAAAGCTACTACAAAGAATAAATAAGAAAAAGGATAAAATGAAAATCTACGATGAGTAGGCAATTCTAATAAAGCTTATGCATTGAACTCTAGTAATCATATGTGGTAAATGAATAATTATGGAATTAAGTCAAGATGATAGGGAGATGCCCACAGCCGGTCCGCAAAATTTATAGACACTTTCGTAACTCCAACTCAACACCCGAACGTGGAGGAGTACTAGGGACCGGCGGGGTTGTCACCACCTACCACCTACCTCACTACCGTGCCAACATTTTTGATGGTTACTATATACTGACACCACGCCCACGTATAGAAAACTACCTAAATCCCCTGTGACTCGAATCCTACCCTGGGATCGACAAGCAAGGATAAAGGCAAACCCAAAGGTACACCAAACCATCACCCCAAGCCTAACTGCACAACTCTCCATGAATCGACATATATGGACAATTAGCATAAAGTTAGTCATGTTAATTATCACAATATATTAACTATAGTCTAGTTCACATATTATGAATATAACTTGAGGATAATCGTACTCTAGTTCATATGTATTGCAATATGAATATAAGGACTTGAATAAAGAAAGGAATTCCATAGTAATATTACCGAAAGTTCCTTCCAAGGAGACAAGCCCTCCTTGAAGCTCAACCTTGCTCAAATACTAACACTAAACTAAAGAAGTACAAGTGGAGAGGTAGAAGCTCAAAGGTGTGTGTTCTCCTTTGAGAGGGCTCTACCCATCTATTTATACAGGGGGAGGGGTCGGTTTCGCCCAAATTTGGGTTCCCCGCATGCAACTGCCGCTGAGTCCCGAACGAACCGCCGCACAAGGCACGGCCCGAAATGAGCCAACTCGGGTCCGGCCGTGCCCAGCCTGGCCCGCCTCAGGACTGCCTTTCTGTGGTGGGCTCGTGGGCCAGTGTGGATCGCGTTCCCGATGGGGCAACGGTCCATTTTGTCGTGGATTTGGCCTGCTTGCCCTCCCCTTGGACATAGCGCGGTTCTGCTTCAGTGTGCTTTCACCTATTTCCATGTTTAAACCTGCAAAACATATTTTCTTCAAATACAAGTGGAACTAGGTTAGTAGTAAAGGTATATGTGACATAAGTTTGCCAGTTTCTCATGAAATGGACATAAGTTGGCGGTATAAAGTGGTCGATAATGGCCGCCAACATTCATAAATACATTGTGGGCTATGATCATCACTATGCTAGACTTTACACAAACCTGCCTTCCTTTGGGAAAATATAAATAACGATACCCTGAATACTTCCGGGTGAAATGCTACAATGATAGATCCGTGCACTTGCGGATTGACCTCTGTAACAAATGAATCTATCTACCAAGGCATTTCTGGCGTTGTCGCCAGGGATAATATCTATCTCTAGTGATGGCGCTAAGAAATGCCAACAAGCATTTCTGGCGCCGTTGCCGGGGAAGGCATGGTTTATGAAAAGAAAAACAAAGCTAGCATAAGATGATTATAAGCACATGTATGTATGATAGCCCTAGTATTTGCGGGCTCACTCTTTTTGTTTTCCTCCTATTGTGGATGAGAACAGGATAGTGTATGACTGGTCGCAACCTACCGAACAACTTCGTTGACAATCCGGAGGCGCTCATCAGAAGGAACCGGTCCCATACCATCCTTTCTGCCGCTACTCCGCCGGTGGTTGAACCCGTCGTCCCAGTACCATCTCCATCAACACTCATGGCCAAGACACTCCGTGACTACTCGTCCCATTTGTGGGCAATGTGCCCGTTGGCCTATAGGTCAACGTGGGAGACAAGAACTTCGAGATCCGCACTGGCCTCATCATGATGGTACAGGCCAATCCATTCTGTGGATTGCCAAGCGAGGATGCCAATGCGCATCTTCAGAACTTCCTAGAGCTGTGTGACACCATCGTCATCAAGGACGTCACGCCAGACGCGATCAAGCTCTACTTGTTTCCTTTCTCCCTCATAGGGAAGGCAAAGTAGTGGTTCTACAAGGACAAGGAAGCCGTCAATACGTGGAGCAAGTGCTCTATAGCATTCCTCGCATGATTCTTCCCAATGGGCAAAACCAATGCCCTGCGAGCAAGAATCTCAAACTTCTAGTAGAATTCCTTGGAGCCCATACCCGGGCGTGGGAAAGGCCGCAAGAATACATCCTTGGCTACCCACACCATGGTATGGAGCAATGGCTCATGCTCTAAAACTTCTATAATGGTCTAACGACCATGTCTAAGGGGCACATCGATCTTGCTTTGAAGGGGCATTCTTATCCCTCACCGTCGAGAAGGCGCAAGCCCTCATCAAGAAGATGAACGAGAATCAAGGATGAGGAGTGGAGAGAGCCCCTCGCAAGAAAAGGCATGCATCCCGTGAAAGAAACGGATATGCTTGTCACCAAAATAGACCTGTTGCTGAAAAGATTGGGAGATCGAGCTGCCGAAAGGAAGCAATGAGCGAAGACCGTCCCACCCATGGATTCACACATGACGTGTGAAGTCTATGGAGACATCGGACATTCAAGAAACAAGCGCCTCGAAACTCATGAAGAAGCAACCTTCATCAACAACGGTACTAACCAGGTAATAATGGGTGGAACAAACGAACCGCCCACAAGGAGGTAACAATTTTAATTTGAATTTCAATTCAAATTACAATTCCAATTACAATTCGAATCAACCTTCCTTGAAAAGACTTAGTTTTTGGACAAGCTAAGATTAATGAAAATCTTACTAAAAAGCTTTCTTGTAATGATAAAATGTTAGAAAACATAAATACAAAGCTTAAAAGTTTATCTTACGTAGTAAAGAATCGGTTGAGCTTTAATAAGATGATAGAAACTCAAATAACCCCCTCTTGAGTCGGTTAATCTGGTGACAACGAGGCTTGGTAACCCTCGAGTTGGACCATCCCAGATGTTTTTTGTAGATTCGCCCTTCGTTGCCAAGAAGGCGGATCCTGGGCATCCGACGATCACCTGCTCAATCGGCCCGCACACATTTGAAAGAGCCTACTGCGATCTGGGGGCAAGTGTCAACATCATGTCCAAGAAAACAAATGACACTCTGCTATATTCTCCACTGACCCCCACCATGATGAATCTCCAAATGGTAGACCAATCTGTCGAACTACAAAAGGAATAGCCGAGGACATCCTAGTAAGGGTGAAGGATAGCTACATCCCCACGGACTTTGTCATAATAGACATGGGGGAGAGTGACGACGTACCGTTACTCTTGGGAAGACCGTTCCTCAACACAGCAAATGCCACCATATTTGTTGGGACAGGGAGAATCAATTTTCAGTTTCCCAAACAAACAAGATGCGGTGCCACTTCAATGGATACCACAAAATCAACCCCACAAAGAGCGGAAACTCAAAGGACAACCCAAGAGAAGCAAGATCCGTCGATCCCAAGAACAATGCTCCATGATCCACATCAAATACAGGTCAAACACACAAGGGTGAGGGAAGTAGTAATAAACCCCGAGAAATTTAGAAATTTCCCTCGGTTATCAAGAACTCAAACAAAAGCCAGAGCCAAAGAAAAGGCGGCTCTAAAATAAGGACAAAAGAAAAAGTTGCTCCCACTCCTTCTAAAAAGAGCACAAAAAAGAAAAATCGAAGTTGCTCCCACACTTCCCAAAAAGGTGTGGAAAGAAAAGGAACCTTCGACACCCGCCACTTCGCCTTCAAAGAAGACCAAGAAGGTTTGGCGAGTGAAGCAAGTGCCCACACCAAGCTGCGACATGAAGGACTTTTAAGGTAAGCCTTGCCGAAGGTAAGTCGGCAATAATTTTTAATAATCTTTAATCATTTTTTCGTTATACTTAAATTAATTATCCTTTTCCATATATTCAATTATTATCTTTAATCATATTTAATTTATTTCATTTTATCATTTTAGTGTTTACATGTAAAAATATCTACACAAAAATATATACATCCTATATATACCATCTATATATATATATATATATAAATATATATTATAAATAAAATTTCCTAACTAAATTCTTGTTTTATTACTGAAATCATCTACAAATATATATATATATATTATTTTTTTATACATATATATAAAATCAAATAAATAGTTGGGAAATTCAAAAATCGGAGCGGCAGCGGTGAATTCCACCGTTGCCCCCAACGGTAATAGGGATAACGTGACTGCGGGCTGCACGCCAAAGCGGGAGTAGCGATGGGCCCGGCGTGGGTTCGGCCGGGCGCCGGTCGGCCGGAGACCGAGGCCGCCGCATGCGCCTGCTGCGCCCGAACAGCTCCCTAGCCGTTGCCCTTGCCCATTTCTGCGGCAACGGCTATAAATACGAGGGGTAGTCGGTTGAACACTACACCCTCTCATTCTCACACTTTCACTCTCTTGCTTTGCCGCTCGCTCCATTTCTTGTGCTCTCCAAGCTTCTTCAAGCTCTAGTGCAAGAAAACTTTGCCAAAATTCGAGTCACAAACCATCCACAAGCAAAGCTCGCAAGGTTTCTCTCGCTAACGTAACCCTCGCTTGACTTTTGCTCTCTTTTTCTTGTTTTTTTTCAACATGGACAGGTTCGAAAAAGTTGTTGGCGCATTCAAGAAGGCCATGGGAGGAGGCTCAAGTTGCTCCCGCGGAAGCTCAAGCATGCACTTCATCGAGCCCGATGAGAGCCCGATGCACGAGGAAAGCACACCCTCACAAGACCAAGGACAAGAGGGGATGATGATCGATGAAGAAGACGCCCGCACCTCGACTTGGACGGAGATCGGGAAATACAAGCGTACAACCTCATCAAAGGTCGAGTTTGCCCAGGGCAGCACGATTCACCCCCGAGGCCCTCGCTAAGCTAGGTATGGATGTCGAATTCCCTCTTATTTGGAAAGCTATTGGTTGGACGGAAATCGATCCCCTTAATGAAGAAGGGTCTCGACTTCTTACCATCCAATTTTTTTTGCTCCCTGAAAACTCATAATGAAGGTGTTACTTTCCGACTTTTTGAGAAAAAAATTATTATTGCACACGGGGAGAGCTTGCTAGATATATAGGCTTTAATACTAAGAAATGCTCAACAAACCTGAACTTTTCTCTTAAAGGTTTTAATCGTCATGAATTTTGGAGAGAAATTTACGGTTTAATACCTACTCCAAAGAAAGTTTTCCCCAAGTTAATGCAAACATCCATCTCCCCACTTTGAAATTTATGCATAAATGGATGGCCATAACTTTGTTTCCTAGGCAAGATATTCGTTATATTTTTAAGTCTTGAGCTTCAATGCCTTTATACCATGGTAAACAAAGTAAAAGTTGCTCCTATAAGAGAAATAGTAAAATGTATCTTTGGACAACTTCAAACACACTACTGCTATCATTGCACATCCTTGTGACACGGATTGCCCGAGGTGTCAATGCATTGGAGGGGCGAGGAAGTGTTATACATCCCTACCCCACGCATTGAGATCACGGTGCAATCCTTGATACAAGGGCATCACCGAAAACTTGATGAAAATGACAATGAGAAACTCATTTATTATTTCCCGGGTTTTACAAACGAGATTCCGCTTCCTAACCCGGAATTCTCTTTGTATAAATCCCCATCACTCACCTTCGCTCTGGTTGAGTCGGAGGAAGCATGCAGGAGTTCTGTTTCTCGCAGGTCATCATGGAGGAGGGCAATGGATGAAGCGGGGAGGATCACGGATGCCACCACCTACACCTACACCTACACCCGTACCTACACCAAGTTCTTCTCGGCTATGCCAAATCCTCGGGTACACACCTGGTTTTTCGACCGATTGGGGGTACACCCCGCATCTAGATCAAGTTGGCGGTTCGGGGTGGCGGGACACGCACGGACGATCGCCCGGCTGAGGGAATGCCACCACCCATTCCACCACGCTACTCCACGGTGGACCCTCGGGCGATCCAAGACCTCAACACTTGCACGGTGAGATTCAAAATACACTTAACAATTTTGTGTAGGTTACGGACCCGGCACACCATCGGTTACCGGCAACAATTCACGGATATCGGCAAGGCGCTGCGACGAATCGCGAGGCGGATAGGGGCCTTCTAGAGAGTGATGGGGTACACCCCCGGCGCATAGGCCACGAGCTAGCTTGGGGAGGACCCCGTAGAGGTAAGTATGTATTTTCCTGAGTTTTCCATACTATTTTCTTTCAAAAAAAATGAATATGATAAAAACAACAAAAATATTTATTCCACTCTTATATGTGACTTAGGAATGCTTAAGTTTCTCTAAGTTGAAATGATAAATAGTTGCTTTCTGTCTATAATTCAGGTTTTAAGCGTCTAGTTTTTAACTTTGAATTCCCCAATGTTTAAGTTTGTTGGCTAATATTGTCTTATCCTAAAAACTTGATAAATTGTGGGTTTACAAATACATGATCCTTTTTCTAAGCTGTTGCCTGATATGATATGGTGCAAATGGATCCTACTATGAGTTTATTCTAAGAGAAACTTGACATGCGGAGAATTTCATTTTGAAAATTTGAAGTTCGAGAAGTTCCTCAATGATCATGAATACCTACGAGCCATATGACATACTTTATAGTCAAAACCTTAGTAATTTGCTACTTGATTGAACTTTGAGCCGTGTCAAATTGTGTGAGACCTATGTTGAGATACTTGTCATGCTCCCATGATCAAGATACACGTACACCTACCAAATAAAGCCAACTCTTACAGCGAGAGTTGCGCACAACATGCACTTTTTCCATCCACCAAAAATAATTACTCGTTTGCATCACCATCATGATATCTCTATCCTTCAAATAATTTCATATACCAAAAAGAAAAAGATATGGGCTATGCTAAAAAAAATCCATGCCGAGGGGCATGAGAGAAAAAATGGACATGTGTCCAACCAATAAAGATGACAGGCCAAAAATCGGGTCCGTCCAAAAAAAAAAGAAAGATAGCCCATATTCTTTCCGAAGGCATTACCACCCAAAAAGAGAATCATGATGCAATAGAGTACTAAAAATATACTTATGCTCTAGTATTCCACACACTTGCACGTCTTGATCATAGTTTATGACTTGCATCTCCATGTGGTTCAGTTTTTGACCTGCAAAATAAGTGATACAAGTATGCCCCACTTTTTGCCTACCCAAAACTCCACTCAAATATCCTTGTAGTAGTAGGCCACCAAAAAGTGAGGATATGCTCGATAAATCCAAATACAAATTGAGTGATCAAGTGAAATCATTTGAGGAACTTGTTTTATTTTCAAAACTTTACAAAACCTCCCTCGATGAATGGTTGACCAAAGAATGAATGACTAGTGTTTTACGTTAAAACCGTTCTATCTTCCAACCACCCAAGAATTTGGAAAAGTTATAAGCCCCGCATGACTCAAGTAATACGGGTAGATGAAAATGACAACTTATTTAAACAACGGAAGAATACTTTCTTAAAAACATGGTACATTTTTGAATTGTATCGGCATAGAAGCAACTCCTGATCAACAACCAAAACACTTAGCTATTTGCTCGGGATGAGCAAAGGTTAAGCATGGGGACTTGTTGGCGGTCATTATCGACCATTTTATACCGCCAACTTATGTCTATTTCATGAGAAACTTGCAAAACTTATGTCACATATACCTTTACTACTAACCTAGTTCCACTTGTATTCCAAGAAAATATGTTTTGCGAGGTCCAAACGTGGAAACAGGTAAAAATACGCCAAATAAAGACGGAAAGCACATCGTAGAATCGTCCGAGCCAGCCCACAAGTCCACCGGACGAAGGCGGTGCCAAATAGGGCTAGGCCCGGTCCGGCCAGAGCCGGGGTCCGGCCGGACTGGAGCGCGCCCGCTCGGGCCATGCTTCGAATGGCGGTTCCCCGGACGATTCTTGGGCGGTTGCATGGGGGGACACATTTTCTTGTGCGAAACCGACCTCCCCCCCTGTATAAATAGATGGGTAGAGTTCCTCTTCAAAGTAGAACACACACCTTTGAGCTTCTACCTCTCCACTTGTATTTCTTTAGTTTAGTGTTAGTATTTGAGCAAGGTTGAGCTTCAAGGAGGGCTTGTCTCCTTGGAAGGATCTTTTGGTAATATACTATGGAGTTCCTTTCTTTATTCAAGTCCTTATATTTATATTGCAATGCATATGAACTAGAGTATAGTTATCCTGATGTTATATTCATAATATATGAACTAGGCTATAGTTAATATATTGTGATATCAACATGACAAACTTTATGCTAATTGTTCATATGTCATTCTTGGAGAGTTGTAGAGTTATGCTTAGGGTGATGGTTTGGTGTACCTTCGGGTTTGCCTTTATCCTTGCTTGTCGATCCGTAGGGTCGAGTCCCGGGGATCTAGGTGGTTTTCTATACGAGATGGGTGTGGTGCTCAAGTATATAGAAACCATCGAAATGTTGGCATCCCACGGTAGTGAGGTAGGCGGGCGGGTGGTGATAGCCCCGTCCGTCCCTAAATCTTGCTCCACGTTCGGGTGTTGAATTGGAGTTTTGAAAGTGTCTATCGGCTGGCAGACCAGCTGCGGGCATCTCCCTATCATCTTGACTTAGTTCTATAATCTATTCCATTACTACATATGATTACTAGAGTTCTATGCATAGGCTTTATTAGAATTGCACGCTCATCGTAGGATTTTCCTTTTATCTTTTCTTTTATATTTATCCTTGTAGTAGCTCGAAGTGTGTTCTCGCTATCATGAATTATCATATACTTACCCCTGTACTAGACTTATGGTTATTCATAAATACATTGTGGGCTATGATTATCACTATGCTAGACTTTACACAAACCTGTCTTCCTTTGGTAAAATATAAATAACGATATCCTGAATACTTCCAGGTGAAATGCTACAATGATAGATCCGTGCGCTTGCAGATTGACCTCTGTAACAAATGAATCTATCTACCAGGGCATTTCTAGCATTGTTGCCAGGGATAATATCTATCTCTAGTGATGACGCTAAGAAATGCCAACACCTGCCCACACCATGGTATGGAACAATGGCTCGTGTGCTTCAAAACTTCTACAATGGGCTCACAACCATGTCCAAGGGGCACATCGATCTTTTTCTTTGGGAGGGCATTCTTATCCCTCACTGTCGAGAAAGCACAAGCTTTTATCGAGAAAATGATCAAGAACCAAGGATGGGGTGAGGAAAGAGGCCCAACAAAAACACAAAAAGGCATGCGGGGCCGTAAAGGAGACGGATATGCTTGCCGCAAAAATGGACATGTTCTTTGAAAAGATTGGGCGTCGAGCTGCGAGAAGGAAGCAATGAGCGGCACCGTCCCACCCATGGATTCACACATGACGTGTGAAGTATGTGGAGACGTTGGATATTCGGGCAACAATTGCCCCTAAACCCATGAGGAAGTAGCCTTAATCAACAACGGTGCTTGACCGGGTAATAATGGATGGAACAACGGAACCGCCCACAAGGAGGTAACAATTTCAATTCAAATTACAATTCAAATCAACCTTCCTTGAAAGATTTAGTATTTGGTCCAGCTAAAATTAATGAAAATCTTACTAAAAAGTTGTCTTACAATGATAAAATGTTAGAAAACATAAATTCAAAACTTGAAAGTTTATCTTCATAGGTAAAGAATCAATTGAGTTTTAATAAAATGATAGAAACTCAAATTACCCAAATATCTTCTGCTATGTCACCTTACCCGGAAAGGATTCAGCGAAAACTAAACCCCCTCTCAAGTCGGTTAACTTTGGTGACAACGAGGCTTGGTAACCCTCGGAGTTCACCCTTCGTCGCCAAGAAGGCGGATCCTAGGCGCCCGACGATCACTTGTTCCATTGGCCCACACACATTTGAGAGCTTATTGTGATCTGGGGGCAAGTGTCAACATCATGTCAAGAGAACAAACGACACTCTGTTGTATTCCCCACTGACCCCCACCAAGATGAAGCTCCACATGGTGGACCAATCTGTCGAAATTGCGTAGGAATAGGCGAGGACATCCTAGTAAGGGTGAAGGATAGCTACATCCCCACCGACTTTGTCATAATAGACATGGGGGAGAGTGACGACGTGCCGTTACTCTTGGGAAGCCCGTTCCTCAACACAGCAAATGCCACCATATTTGTTGGAACGAGAAGAATCAACTTTCAGCTTGCCGACCAAACGATGCGGTGCCATTTCAATGGATACCGCAACATCAACCTTGTCAAGGAACGGAAGCTTAAGGAACAACCCAAGAGAAGCATGATCCATCGACCCAAAGAGCAATGTTCCATGATCCACATCAAGTACCGGTCAAACACACAAGGGCTGAGAGAAGTAGTAATAAACCCTAAGAAATTGAGAAACTTCTCTCAATTAACAAGAACCACTGAAACAAAAGCCGGAGCTAAAGAAAAAGGCAGCTCTAAAATAGGGAGCAAATGAAAAAAAAAAAGTTGCTCCCACTCCTTCTAAAAAAGCACAAAAGAAAAATCGAAGTTGCCCCCACACTTCCCAAAAAGGTGTGGAAAGAAAAGGAACCTCCGACACCCGCCACTACATCATCAAAGAAGACCAAGAAAGTGTGGCGAGTGAAGCAAACATCTACATCGGCTTCAACATGAAGGGCGAAAAAGTCCCATCATCACGGACTTTAAAAGGTGGCGCTTCTTTGAAGGTAAGTCAAGTATTTATCTTTAACTATATTGAATTATTTCTTTTTCCACATATTTAATTTCTTTTAGTTTATTCCATTTTATCTTTTAGTTTCCACATAGTAATATATTTATATAACAATATATTCTAAATATACCACCTATCTATATATATTTATAAAATAATAATAATAATATTTATATTTATATAAATATAACAATTAAAAATATATATATATAACATATATATATATACATAACAATAAATACATATTCTATATAAATAATATTGATTTCTAAATATAATCATGAATAAAATTTTCCTAACTAATAAAATAAATTCTTATATTTATTATTATTGAAATTATCTAGAAATGAAAAAAATATAGAAATATATATATATATAAAATCAACTAAATTCTTGGAAATTTCAAAATCGGAGCGGCCGGTCGGGTTTGACCCTTGCCCCAACGGTCCGCGGGATCAACCCGGCCAGTTGGGCGCTGCCAAAGCGAAAAAAGCGGCGGGCCCGGCATGGGTTCGGCCGGAGGGCCGGTCGGCCGGAGACCCGAGGCCGCCGTTCGTTCCCCTGCCGCCTCCAAGCGCTGTGTGGCCGGGTGCCCATGCCCGTGTTCCGGTGGGGCAACGCTATAAATATGCGGGGTGTCGGATGAAACACTCCACCCCTCTCATTCTCACATTCTCACTCTCTCTCGCTTCCCCGCTCGCTCCAATCTTGAACTTTGTCTCCACAAAGCCCCGAGTGCAAGAAACCTCTGTGAAATCTCCAGCACAAGCTCGCGAAGAAAATCTCTCGCTAACATAACCCTCGCTCGAGTTTGTTTTTTTGTCTTGTTGTTCAACATGGGCAGGTTTGGAAAGGTTGCCAGTGCGCTCAAGAAGGTTGTGGGAGGAAGCTCAAGTTGCTCCGTAGAATGTCGGGTACTAATATCAGGGGTACCCTTAACAAGCGCCAAATCACGGCAAAAAGCCCGGAAGCGCTTGGCCCAAACCGGCCTCAATGCGGGCTCGGCCCACAAGCGAATTTCCGACTCACACGAGCTCAGAGGCTGGAAGGCTGAACTCCGCCTCGCCGCGAGCTCGGGGCCGGAAGGCGAACTGCCTCGCCGCGAGCCCGAGGCGGGAAGGCCAAACTCGGAACTTCGCCACGACCTCGGGGGGGAGGCGGCGTGAAGCTAGCGCTCCCATCTAAATAGACCGTGCGACCTCAAGGGACACGCGCCCCGTTTCCGCCTCGCACGAGCTCAGAGGCCGGAGACCGATTTTCGCCTCGCACGAGCTCAGAGGTCGGAGCGGCGTGAAGCTCGTGAGCTCGTGAGCTCGCGCTCTCATCTAAATAGACCCGCGCGACCTCAAAGGGACACACGCCCGTTTCGCCTCGCACGCGAGCTCGGGGCCGGGCCCATTTCCGCCTCGCCTGAGCTCGAGTCGGGCCGAACTCCGGCTTCGCCACGAGCTCAAAGTTTGGACGGCCCGATCTCAGGCTCGCACGACCTCGAGGCATCATGACGAGATAGAGCCCGAGAGCTCGGGAGCTCGGTCTCCCATCCGCAACGGACCGCGCGGCCTCAGGGCCCACATGACCAATCTCCGACTTCAAGCTCGGGGCGGCCCAAAGCCCACGAGCTCGTAAGACCCCCGGGATCACTTTTACGTGCGGGCGGTCATCCCAACGAGGGCGCCCAAGGTCGGACCTATAGTGGCGGGGTCGATTAGGCACAATTGAGTGCCACAGCTACTCAACGCAGCTACGCCCAGCGTCTATACGCTGGCAACGGGCATCAAATCCCCTAGCGGGCGGTCTCGGCGACCCGTCATTCGAGCTCGGGTCACGCCAACCGCTAGGGACAAAACAAATCATTACCTTCCGCCCGGCCTCTCACGTCCCACTCGTTTTCTTTGCGCCATACCGGGGCCCCCCGCTTCCGCCCCGTCGAAGCATAGCGATTTTTGATAGCGAAGGGAAGCGTGCACAGCAACCCGATGGGATGCCTCCCTGCCGTAATACTCGATGGAGGCGTGTCGAGCACGCCGACCATCATTTCGGGGCCACCGACCTCCAGAGCTCACTCAGACTGACTCAGACGGTGGGATTCCTGTAGCTTGGCCTCGACTCCGTTCGACAGCAAGAATGCATGCCTTTAGTCAGCATGGCGACAAAATGGCTGTTGACACTGTTATAGCATAATATTATTAGTCAATTAACATGAAATAAGGGCTTAAGATGAATATCAACATAAGTCTAGGGGTCTAACTAACATATTTCCACGAGTTTTGGTATTCCATGACTTTGCGGGGACTAAACAATAAAAGCAGATAAGATCGGTGAGAATCGGAAGAGTTTACATCTCATACGATGACAAGACTTGACTGTGAAGTAACTCAACCCAAAAAGTGGACTAAAACACTCTAGAAGATACCAGAAGACACCAGGAGAAACCAGAGACGAAGGGGAGACAAGCCCCTGGCGACCGCCAGGTGGGTCCCACCTGTCGGCCTCAGCTTCCTATGTCGGTTTACCACCGACTTTGAGGTTGTATCTACACACCATTATTGAAGGTCGGTTTGATCAAGGGTCCTCGTTCATCGCCGAGGGCTATATAAGAAGACCACGACCCCCCGGGCTAAACCCTAACTCTTTATCAATTCATATCAAGACCAACTCAGTTCTACTCAAGTCCAACCAAGTCTAGATCAATAGCCCTAGTTCATCATATTAGAAGTAGTTAGCTACCTAGATAGCTCTAGAGGAAGTCAAGTTCATCTTGGATTCCTCGATAGTCAAAGTAGCGGGGCAAATGATTCTCGTGGCTTCTCTCTTGTATCCAATCTGTAAGTATTATTGTTGGAATACAATTGTTATGACTTTGTTCTATATAATGATTATATTCTTAGTGATATGTATCCATGCATGCTATGATTATATATTTAGTTTAGTGAGTTTGTCTTATATCTTATGCATGGAATCGTATAGCATCCACTTAGATGATCACTTAGTGGGTGATAAGCAATGTGTAAACGTGGTGTTTATACAACGTTTATCTGCGATTGCACCCTACATTCGGGGCGTGTGGTAGATCGCGGGAGTGACAGGTCTGTTGAGTCCTTTGGAGTCCACCCTCCGAATGATAGGCCAAGTTGAGCCATAATTATGGTGATGATCAAGTTTAAGTCCTTGATTGTCATTGGTAATGCTTACCATGTGTAGATGTATTGCAACCTTGCCATGATAGCTAGATGTATTTGCACTAATTGTAGTATTCATTGGCATATGATTAGGAGTAACTTAGGGATATTCTGTCTATTCTTTCTATAACATGTTAATAGCTCATATGATACTAGTGGCATACTATGATCTTAGACTTGGGTAGTTATCATTTATTATTTATCTTTATCTTGTGACTTATCCTGTTATGAGTATTGTTGGATGTATATGGCTACTCTGCATTATACAACTGCAAGTGGATCTCATAAGTAAATCACAATCTAAATCATTAGACACCCCTATCTCTCTTACTTTTCATAGACTCCCCTTGCCTGTGGTAAAATATAAATACGATACCTGGATAGACTCTCGGTGAAGTGCTACAGTGGTATTTCTATCTGTGCGTTTGCAGATATCATGTCCAATCTTTTATCAAGACCTTATCAAGAATACCATACCCGCATTTCTTAGAGCGTTATTGCTAGGGTGACAGACTAGTACGTAGGTAATGCCTAGAAATGAGTGGTATACCTTGAGTACATATCCTGGTGAGATTAACTCCACTATGGATAATGATACTGAGATTACACCCCACAACTAACACCGCCTAACTCCGCCTTTGTTGGATCGTGAGATTAACTCCACATTCAAGCTAACATGATTAGATAGATACCATATATATATTTCTTTCGCCTTCCTAATATGGATCGTGTTAGAAATATCAACAGCGACCACATAGTATGATGGCTTCATGTACCCTGTCGTAGACATGTATTTACACTTTACTCCTTACTCCAAGTCCCCCCTCGTGGCATCCCTATGTACAACCCTTGGACTATAAAAGGGAACCTTAGGGCCATGAGGAAGGCAAGTGACTCAACGCACACAACTCGCGATATTGGCACTTGCCTCAATCACACCACGCACAGAGACTTGGGAGCTTTTTCCCTCTCTCGACTAGCTTGTAGTCACCCCTCTGCGAGCACCCGAGCTCGGATATAGTCATGCCAACTGGACTAGGGCATCGATTGCCTGAACCAAAGATATATCCCGTGTCTTGTTTCCCTTGAGCTAGGCCATCGAAGTCCCACATGAGCCATTCGATTCTTGTGACTATGGTATAGAACCACGGCGGTTGGCGCGCCGGTAGGGGCGGCCTCGTGTGGCGATAGTCACCGCCGATGGCTCCATCCACCGTCTCGCCCGGCGTCGAACCCGTGCGCCCGGGGCCGGCCGCCGCCCGGCACCGGGCCCGGCGAGTCCCCTCGTCGGGGCCGCCTTTCGGTTGGTACGGGGGCCTTGGCCTCCCTCGGTGGTGCGGCGCGGTTGACTCGCGTCTTGCACGCTCGGGCGGGATTCGACCTCCGCGCCATCGAGCCCGTCCGCGCCGTAGTGGACCACTTCTTCACCGCCATTTCGACTCTGCTCCCGCACATCCACGGGCCCCAAGCCGACCCAGGGAGCTCTTCCATGACATCACCTTCTTCGTCGCCAACGTCGTCCTATAGCTCACCGGGCAAGAGCCCCCTGTCTTGCCGGGGAGTTCATGGCGTCCTACGCCGAGATGTACCTCGACGGGCAGCCCGATCTCACTGCGCCTCCCGAGCAATGAGCTCGGGGTGGCCGACACCGGGGCTCAAAGCGGCCATGGGCAGCTTGAGCCTAGCGGACGTGGACCCCGCTCAGCAGTGCTTCATGTGCCCTACCCCTGACGGACATGTTGAGGCGTCGGCGAGGATGACTCAAGCCGCGCCCGAGCACTCCAAACGGGTTGATGCCGCTCCGGGGAGCTCGATGAGTTCAGTAGCGACATCGAGTGGGAGGAGGGGAGGCCCTCCTCGCGCTGTAGGGAGCGCAACCCCGAGCTCGAGCTCGGGACGTTCACCGCCGCCTCATCAATGACGATGAGGCGGGGGGATGACCTCCCCGCCGGTCTTCGGCCGAGCTTCTCGGAACCTCGCGGCGGCCTCGTGCTCCTACGCCCGTTGTCGAGAACCCAAGACCCCGGGCGAAAAGAGTCCACCGACAGCTCGGGATGCTCTTGGGCACGCCGCTGCGGTCGAGCGGCGGGGATTCGGCGTCCGCCGAAGGCACCGGGGAGGGACATGAGGCGTCCTCAAACCGGGGACCGCCCGCGGCGGCGATGCCCGCGACGTCCGTGCGTCGTCGGGTAGGGCGGGGAACCGCGACACGCGGGACACGCTCACCGCCAGCGGCTGGGGCCGAGGCCTGGAGGGAGGCGACGGCGTCGAACAAGCGGGACCACCGCGGCGGCGATCGGCACGCGACGGCCGCCACTCGCCGCTCCTATAGTAGGAGGCGGGGAGGCCGCTACGGCATGCGGGAGGACCGCGCGGGAGGCCGACTGGGCGGGAGGAGGCCTAGAGTGTTCGGATCTCGCGTCCACAACACCCGTTCCCAGCGTGCTTTCGAGCCCACGACCTCCGTGCGAAATACAATGGGGAGAGGACCCGGTGTGTGGCCGAGGATTACCGCCTTGCTTGCCGGCTGGCCGGGCGAAAATGACTTCTTCATCATCCATGAACCTCCCCACCTGGCCTCACGGATTCAGCCGCTCATGGTCGAGCACTTGCTCGCGGGCGGATCAACGGCAATTTTTAGGGCACCTACACCCGGCCCGGCAACACGTGGGACCTCTGCGGTGCAAGCGAGAGGAAAGGCGAGAGCTTGCGACTACATCCGGTGCTTCTCCAAGCTCTACAACGACCTCACCGACGCCACCGATCTGCGAGATCATCACGATGTTCACCTTCGACACCACCTACGAGACCCTCATCCACGAGCTCGGTGTCCACAAGCCGAAGACCGTCAAAGAGCTCCTCGACCTCGCCATCAATCACGCTGGAGGAGAGGAGGCCGTCTCTGCGGTCCTTCATTACTCCACCGGGAAGGGCAAGGAGAAGGCCATGGATGAGGACGCAGAGGGGTCTACGTCGCGGTCCAAGAAGGGCAAGAACAAACGCCGTCACGACGACAACCTCGTGGCGGTGGCCGACAAGAGGGAAGGGAGGAGGCAAGGCAGCCAAGCCGAACCCTCCGAAGGACTACTTGAGAAGCTCCTCGAGGCACCCCGCCCCAACCATGAGGGTCTGGTCAAGCACAAAATGAAAGATTGTAATCTCATGAAGAAGTTTGTGAGTGGCACTTTCGACGGGTTGAGGACGCCGCGGCGGTCGGGACAATGACCAGCCAAGAGGATAGTCCGGCGACAACGGCGTCTACTTTGAGGAAGGTGCCGTTAACGTAGTCTTTAGGGGTCCGCCAGCGTACGAGGCCGGGCGCCAACAAGCTCACGCGAGGTCCTCCTCTTCACCGAAGCGGCCACTCCTTCGTACCTCAAGTGGTCGAGCGGCCATCACCTTCAACAAGTCCGACCACCCTGACCACATTCCGTAGCCGAGGAGGTTCCCGCTCGTCATCGACCCAATCGTCGGCACCAAGCGCCTCGGCAAGGTGCCGATGGACGGAGGCGGCCCTTAACCTCCTCTACATCGACATGCTTGACGCCCTCGGGATCCCGTGAGCTCACCGTGGCCTTCCACGGATCCGATCCACGGTGTCATGCCCGGGAAGCAGGCGATCCCGCTCGGCCGCATCGAGCTCCCCGTCATGTTCGGCACCCCGAGCAACTTCCGCAAGGAGGTGCTCACCTTTGAGGTGCTCCCCTTCAGGAGTGCATACCACGCCTGTTAGGCCAGCCGTGCTACGTGAAGTTCATGGCCGTCCCCAACTACACGTACCTCAAGCTCAAGATCCCTGGGCCAAAGGGGGTCATCACCATCAACGCCACCTTCGAGCGCGCATTCCACTGCGACAACGAGTCCGTGCAGTACGCTGACGCCATCATCAAGACCGAAAAGCTCGTCCCCGAGATGCTCACGTGGGTCCATGCCAAGGACTCCAAGGACGCCAAGAAGGTCACGGGCCCGTCCAACGAGCCTGAGAAGGTCACGGCCGCCTTCGAGCTAGAGAAGGATGCCAAGGAGGTCGCAGTAGACGAGGAGGGGCGCACCGTTCGCATCGGTGCTGAGCTCTCTCCCAAATAGGAAAGCGCGCTCATCAACTTCCTCTGCGCGAATCTTGACGTATTCGCGTGGAAGCCCTTGGACATGCCCGGCATACCGAGGGAAGTCACCGAGCACTCCTTGAATATCAAGCCAGGCTCCCGGCGGTCAAGCGGCCGGTTCGACATTTCAACGATGGCGGGGCGCAAGCGTCGCCGAAGAAATAAATAAGCTCTTAGACGCCGGCTTTATCAAGGAGGTGTATCATCCCGAGTGGATAGCTAATCCTATACTTGTTAAGAAGAAGAATGGGAAATGGAGAATGTGTGTTGATTACACGGGCCTCAACAAGGCATGTCTGAAGGATCCGTTTCCTTTGCCACGCATCGATCAAATTGTTGACTCCACTTACGGGTGCGAAACGCTGTTTTCTCGGCGTTTACTCCGGCTACCACCAAATCACGATGAATGAGCTTGATCACCTGGCTACCTCCTTCATCACCCCATTTGGCGCGATTCATTTACGTGACAATGCCCTTCGGGCTAAAAAATCTTTGGCGCCACCTTGAAAAGGTGCATGCGAAAGTCTTCAAAGAGCTCCTCGAAAAGCTCATCGAAGCATATGTTGATGACGTCGTAGTCAAGATGAAATGTATTGGCGACCTCATGCCCGACCTCAAGCAAGTCTTCAACACGCTCGAGAGTTCGGGGTCAAGCTCAACCTTGAAAAATGCATTTTCGGGGTCCCGAGAGGCAAACTCCTCGGCTTTGTCGTGTCCGAACGCGGCATCGAAGCTAATCTGAAAAAATTGCCACCATCACGAACATGGGTCCCATCAAAAATGTGAAAGGCGTACAGCGGCTCACGAGATGTTTGGCCGCCCTTAGCCGGTTCATCGCTCGGCTCGGGGAGCACAGCCTCCCGCCAGTACAAGCTCTTAAAGAAGTCGGAGCGCTTTGCTTGGACCAACGAGGCCCGAAAAGCTCTTGACTCTCTTAAGGAGATCCGGGCCAACCCACCCATGCTTACCGCGCCCGAAGACCGAACGAGCCCATCTGCTCTACATCTCGGCGACCTCTCGGGTCGTGAGCTCGGCTCTAGTGGTAGAACGAGAGGAAGAAGGGCACGCGCTCAAGGCATGCGCCCGAGTCTACTTCATCAGCGAGGTCCTCTCCGACACCAAGACCCAGTACACACAGATCCAGAAGCTCATGTACGCCCTACTGATCACACGGCGCAAACTCCGGCACTACTTCGACTCACATCCCGTCACCGTCGTCTCCAAGTACCCGCTCGACGAAATCATCCGCGAGCCACGAGGCCACGGGCGCATCGCCAAGTGGGCCATCGAGCTGATGGGGGCCGACATCACGTGTACGCCGAGAGATGCCATCAGGTCGCAAGTCCTTCCCGACTTCATCGCTGAGTGGACGGAAACTCAACTCCCTCCGAAGCCCGACAACAAGGAGTACTGGGTCATGTACTTCGACGGCTCGCTTAAGAGGACGGGGGCTGGGGTCGGGCTCGTGTTTGTCTCGTCGCGCAACGTGCGCATGAACGTCGCGCATGAGGTACCTAATCTGGTTACATTTCCCTACCTCTAACAACGTCGCCAAATATGAGGCCACGGTGAGCGAGTGCGCGCATTGCGCTTGAGCTCGGCATCCGTTGGCTCGGGGTTGTTGACACCTGTTATAGCATAATATTATTAGTCAATTAACATGAAATAAGGGCTTAAGATCAATATCAACATAAGTCTAGGGGTCCAATTAACATATTTCCATGAGTTTTGGTATTCTATGACTTTGCGAGGGGCTGAATGGATAAAAGCGGATAAAACGGTGAGAAACCTAAGAGTTTACATCACATACGATGACAAGACTTAACCGTGAAGCAACTCAACCCAAAAAGTGGACTAAAACATTCTAGAAGACACCGGAAGACACCGGGAGGAAGGAGAAGCGGGTGTGGACGAGTCACGGCGATCGCCGTCTTGATCCATGGCGACCGCCGGTGGGTCCCACACAATCGGCCTCTCCTTTCTATGGCGGTTTTACCACCGACATCGGGGTTGCATCTACACCGTTATTGAAGGTCGGTTTGATCCAAGGGTCCCCTGTTCATCGCCGAGGGCTATATAAGAAGACCACCTGACCCCAGGGCTAAACCCTAATTCAGTTGCAATTCATTCTAGTCGAGTCTGAGTTGATTCTCAACTCATCCTCATACAAGTCCAGCCAAGTCTAGATCTTAACCCTAGTTCATCATATTAGAAGCAGTTAGCTACCTAGTTAGCTCTAGAGGAAGTCAAGCTTGCCTTGGATTCACGATAGTCAGAAGTAGCAGGAGCAGAGTTTCTCGTGGCTTCTCTCTTGTATCCAATCTGTAAGTATATTTGTTGGAATACAATTGTTATGACTTTATTCTATATTATGATTATATTATTAATGATATGTATCCATGCATGCTATAGTTATATATCTAGATTAGTGAGATTGTCTTATATTTTATGCATGGAATCGTATAGCATCCACTTAGATGATCACTTAGTGGGTGATAAGCAATGTGTAAACGTGGTGTTTATACAACGTTTATCTGCGATTGCATCCTACATTCGGGACGTGTGGTAGATCGCGGGAGTGACAGTCTGTTGAGTCCTTTGGAGTCCACCCCCCGAATGATAGGCCAAGTTGAGCCATAATTACGGTGATGATCAAGTTTCGTCCTTGATTGTCATTGGTAATGCTTACCATGTGTAGATGTATTGCAACCTTGCCATGATAGCTAGATGTAATTGCACTAATTGTAGTATACATTGACATATGATTATGAATAACTTAGGAATATTCTTTCTATTCTTTCTATATCATGTTAATAGCTCATATGATACTAGTGGCATACAATGATCTTAGACTTGGACAATTATCATTATCATTTATCTTTATATTGTGACTTATCCTGTTATGAGTATTGTTAGATACACATGGCTACTCTGCATTATACAACGCAAGTGGATCTCAAATCAATCTAATAAATCACTAGACATCCTTATCTCTCTTACTTTCCATAGCCCTTCCTTCCCCGTGGTAAAATATAAATACGATACCGGATAGACTCCCGGTGAAGTGCTACAATGGTATTTCTATCTCGCGGCGCTTTGCGGATATCATGTTCATCTTTTATCAAGGCATATCAAGAATACCATACCCGCATTTCTTAGAGCGTTATTGCTAGGGTGACAGACTAGTACGTAGGTAATGCCTAGAAATGAGTGGTATACTTTGAGTACATATCCTAGTGAGATTAACTCCACTATGGATAATGATACTGAGATTACACCCCACAACTAACACCGCCTAACTCCGCCTTTATTGGATCGTGAGATTAATTCCACATCCAAGCCGACAAGTAGATAGATACCATATATATATTTCTTTCGCCTTCCTAATTTGGATCGTGTAAGAAATATCAACAAGCATTTCAGCTGTTCTTGGGGAAGGAAAGGTGCTAACCAAAACCTAAACAAGTAGTTTTCCCAATCACAACACATACATGGAATTAAGAGAGATCACTTGCATCACATAATGCATTGAGAACCCATTATCACATACTCAAAACGGGTTCAACCACATTTGTCTATTTGTTTTTGATTTTATGCGGGGTAAATGTATGAATTGGAACAACCGTCCACATAATTACATAGACGATCCTCGAAGCATTAATCGAAAAGGCTAGAGCAAAAACTTCGGACAAACACCGGCACAAACATCATCAAGACTTTCTCGAGACACCAAGACCTTCGATTCGGACGTTGATCAAGTTAACAAAGCTTATCATTTGAATTCAAGGCTATGGCTACCAAGACACGCCGTGAGTTCTCGGCTCCTACCACGGACAACATTCTCACTGGTCCGAAGGTAAAGGTTGGAGACAATGGTTTTGAGCTTAAGCCGGGGCTCATCAACATGGTGCAAGCCAACCAATTCTCGGGAAAGGCACATGAAGACGCGGTGCTCATCTCCAACACTTCTGGAGATTTGCGGTACTTTCACGATGAAGGGCGTATCCGAGAGATGCCATATTGTTGCGCCTCTTCCCATTCTCACTATTGGGAAAGGCAAAGCAATGGTTCTACGCTACGAAGGAGAAGAATACAACATGGGACCTATGTTCCACAGCCTTTCTCGCCAAGTTCTTTCCTATAGGCAAGGCGAATGCCTTAAGAGGAAAGATATCAAATTTCCAACGGAACATGACGAATACGTCCCGGAGGCGTGGGAACGTTTCCAAGAATACATTTCAGAATGTCCACATCATGGGATGGAGAAGTGGCTACTCTTACAAACCTTACGCCACGGGCTTGTTCCTAGTGCTCGTGAGACTATGGATGCTGCAGCAGGAGGTGCTTTCTTATCACTTACATTGACCAATGCCACAGAGCTTGTGGAGAAGATGGCTTCCAACCAAGGTTGGAATGAAGAGCGTCAACCCCGTAATGCACCAGCTGAAAGAGGTAGATATACTGTCTGCCAAGATGGACTTAATCATGAAGAAGCTCGAGGATAGAGATCCTCAACCCAAGGCAGTCATGCAAATTCAAGATTCCCGCATGACATGTGAAGAATGTGGAAACACAGGCCACATAGGCAGGAATTGCCCAGAGATTGTGGAGGACATCAACTTCGTCAACAATAACAACAATAATTACCGTCCTCAACAGAATCAAGGTTGGAACCAACAGAGACCCAACTACCCAGGAAACTACCAAGGTAATAATCAAGGTAACAATTTTAATACTTATCAACCTGCCTTGAGAGACCTAGTTCTTAACCAAGGTAAAGCTATGGAAAATCTGTCTAGGAAGATAGTTTCCAATGATAAAGCTCTAGAACTCATTAATACTAGAATGGAAAGCTTTTCTTCACTATTAAAAATCAACACGTTTTTAATAAGATGATAGAATCTCAGATTTCTCAGCTTGCAACTTCTGTTCCACTAACCACACCAGGAAAGATTCCGGGCTAGCCGAAAGAATTAGAATCTGCAAATCTTGTCGACATCTTTAATGCAGGTCACTACTATAGAGAGACCTCAGGAAGCAACTGGTTGGATGATTCGATGCCACCCAAGAAAGAAGATCCAGGAAGGCCAGTCATCCAGATAGGACCGCACACCTTTGACAACGCTCTATGTGACTTCGGCTCAAGCGTAAACATCATGCCTAAGGTAATATATGAAAAGATTCATGGTGAACCACTTTTGTATACAACCATGTGCTTGCAAATGCGGTCGATCACTATGCTATCCCAAGGGGATACTTGAAGACGTATGTGTGGGAATTAGAGGCTCTTGCGTACCGGCCAGACTTCGTAGTTGTGGAAACCGGAGGAAGCGAAAGATCGACGATCATACTCGGTCGACCATTCCTAAGCTTCGGCTAAAAGCTATCATCTACGCCGGCGGTGCGAAGATTTGTTTCAACATCGAGGGAGAAAGGAGAAGTTCAGCTTCAAGAACAAAACACATACCTCTCCCAAGCTCACCCACAATGGTCTTACTCTTATCTGCCAGAACCAAAGATCGAGACCTACAACAAGAATAGAAGGAAGAACCAGAATAGATACAAGAAGGTGCAACCTACAAAGGAAATTGTAGTAAATAAGGTAAGTTCTGAAAATGACCATCTACTTCCATCTCCTATACTTCGCAAAACAAGATGATCCAGTACTCCTACCATCGCATGCTCTATTAATTGTTTAACTTTCTATAATACATTCTCCCCGCGATACGGGGTCCGGCATCAATTTAATGGCAAAGGTAACATATGAACTATTATTTGGAAAATTGCCGTTGCAACCAACATTTGTGCGGCTGCGGATGGCGGACCAATCATCTGGGGGTTCGAGAAGGTATTGCGAAAGACGTGCAGGTTAAGATCATGGATCACTATGTTCTTCTTGACTTTATAGTCATGGACATGGGGAAAGATGAAGACCCTCCAATAGTGCTTGGGAGACCGTTTCTCAACACTACACGCGCCATCATCTACATCCATACAGGAGAGATACACTTCCAGTTCCCTACAGAAAAGGTACGTGTTTACTTTAATAGCTATAATAATTATGATGAAACCCGGGAAAAGCGAGGTCAGCTCGTCGCGCCAAAGGAGGCGGGTGGATTAAAGACTCGGGAGATGAGAAGGTAAGTGAAGAGGTTAAAACCCTTACACATGAACCATCCCCGGAGAAAGAAGGATCAACCACTCCGAGAGAAGAGTCCACTAGCTAAACTAAAGTGGAGGAAGAAAAAGACATCTCCCGCACAATCATCGAAGAGACAATAGAATCATCGGTGCCACCGATTGTGACCATTGATGTACCATGGGAGTAAAGAGCCGAACTAGAAGTCTCGGTCGGGGGACTCTAATCGCCGAACCCTCGCCGAAAGGTAACTTCGGTAGTTATCCATATTTAATTCCTCGCATTGCATATTTATCTTTTCATATCATGTTTATCTTTTAGCATTTTATATATCGCATTTGAAAACAACAAAAATATTTTGTGCTTTGTTTTGTGAAAACCTTAAAGCCCCATGCTAGTAACTCAGAGGCTTAAACACCCTCAAGGCTATTTGCTTGTGGTGGCATAAAAATAAAATAAAGATGCATAAGTACTTTATCTTTTCTTGCATAGAAAAAATGAAAATCCAAAAAATATATATTTTATCCTAGGCGACTCAGAAGCAATGTGGCTAACCCCTAAAGCTTAATCAAGTTCCACTAGCTTTGTTGTCTATTTGAATTCAGCAGGATTTTGAAAGGAGAAGAAACATGATAGGCGCCACCCTTGTTGCCATCTACCTCAACTTCTACATCATTAATGACCACACTTCAATCCAGCTTGGGGGAATGCACCCCCAGCTATCCTGATAAGTATCCCTACTATTATAGTATTAATATTATTAGTTAAATATTTGGTTTGCTCTAGAGTTTGCTAAGAGTTTAGTTTTATAAAGTCTAGTCGTTTAAAGAGTCTTTTGTTAGAGTGTGAGAATAAAATGATCAAGAGAGAGAGTACACCAGTTTGCTTTGCTCAACTAAAATGAATCCTAAAATTTGCCAACATGGAGATGATGAATAGTTGCTCCGCCGTAATTCTTTTCTAGTACCTAGCTTTCAAGCTTAATTTCTCTTGAGCTCCAAATACACTTAAGACTTGCTCTAAAACCCTGAAACTTATGGGTTGCAAATGCTTGCTCTAAAGTCTAGGTAATTGACGGATATGATATAAGATAGTCCGAGCTGCTATTGATCTTACTCCTAGTGACACTAGATTTCTGGAGATTTATTTTGAAAAATTAAAATACACATGATAAGTTCCTGTGTGACAGTGTTGAACCTCCTACCACAGACCATATATACATGCTCCATAGATTAGGAAAACCCCTTTGAGATATATATATATATATATATAGGCTGCTTGCTTTGCATTGAGTTTGTTCAATCTTTGTTGACCCTTAGAAACTTGTCATGCTGATCATGAACACTCCACTCCACTCCACTCCACTTCATTCCATTTCACTACATTTCCACTCCACTCGACTCCATTCACTTAGATGCTATTTCCACCTGAAGTACGCATCCACTATATATATATACACACACCTATCATACACCACCATCCATTCACTATAGCCACCAAAAATGTTCTACTCCTATCTTAGGAGAGAGCAACCAAAAATATTCCCTACACCCATCCACTCATTCATTTCTAGCCAATATATTGCAGAAGCTCCATTACTTGTGTTTATCTCTCAAAAGTTATTGCAAAAGAGATTTGGGTTGTAGGTAAAAAAAAAAAAAAAAAAAAAAGAAAGAGGGAGATGAAAAATGGACAAGTGTCCTACGGGCGAGTAGAGCCTACCCCCTAAGAAAAAAAAATAAAGGAGAGTTAAAAAAAATGGACAAGTGTCCGCTAAAAACAATGAGTACTTAGATGCTCGCCTCTCCATAAAGGAAAAATAAAGAAAGAAAAGATACAACCCAAGTTCTCTCAGAGTTTTTCAAGTTTCAAAAGAGAGATAATTCTTCAAGGAGAAAAAGTAGAATTAGACTTTCCCCTCATTCATTCCATACACCCTACTATACACCTTACTATCATACTCACTATATTCTATCCACCATGCACATGCACCACTTGATCAGTGTGACTCGTAACTTTGGATCCATTGCTTGAATTTACAATAAATGCTTAGTAAGTAAATATAGTTTCTCCTACTTATAAGCTCCAGATATAAAGCCTTAGACATAGGGTAAGAGAGAAGAAGGCATAGTGTGCTACTGCCTTAGCCAAAAATACCACATATTATGAGAGAAAGGCAACACAACCTTATTGCCTTAGAGAGGATCCACAAATACCACAAATGAGAGACTAGAGAGGGTCACACCAAAAGGAACTTTGAGTTTTATTTGAAAACCAGCAAAAACTCGAGAAGGACAGTTAAACAAAAGAGTTTGAGATACGAGTGCTTGACTTGATCCCTATCTTTCAATTGCCCGGGATTGAAGAAAAGGTTATAAGCCCCAAAAGGTAAAAGGTAATATGGGTAAGTTGAAGGTTGAAAAAGTTTATTCTTATCCGGAGAGAAATTTTGTTTGAAAGCTTGTGTACTTTTGAGGTGTGATAGCGTTCTGAAAAACTCCCCGATCCAAGTAGTTAAATATAACATATATATGATGAGTCTTGCTAGGGACTAGCAAGAGGTAAGCTTGGGGAGCTTGTTGACACCTGTTATAGCATAATATTATTAGTCAATTAACATGAAATAAGGGCTTAAGATCAATATCAACATAAGTCTAGGGGTCCAATTAACATATTTCCACGAGTTTTGGTATTCTATGACTTTGCAGGGACTGAACAGATAAAAGCAGATAAGAACAGTGAGAAACCTAAGAGTTTACATCACATACGATGACAAGACTTAACCGTGAAGCAACTCAACCCAAAAAGTGGACTAAAACATTCTAGAAGACACCGGGAGGAAGGAGAAGCGGTGTGGACCGAGTCCCGGCGATCGCCGGCTTGATCCATGGCGACCGCCAGGTGGGTCCCACCTGTCAGCCTCTCCTTTCTATGGCGGTTTACCACCGACATTGGGGTTGCATCTACACCGTTATTGAAGGTCGGTTTGATCCAAGGGTCCCTGTTCACCGCCGAGGGCTATATAAGAAGACCACCTGACCCCAGGGCTAAACCCTAATTCAGTTGCAATTCATTCTAGTCGAAGTCCGAGTTGATTCTCAACTCATCCTCATACAAGTCCAAACCAAGTCTAGATCTTAACCCTAGTTCATCATATTAGAAGCGCTTAGCTACCTAGTTAGCTCTAGAGGAAGTCAAGCTTGCCTTGGATTCCCGATAGTCAAGTAGCGGGGAGCAGAGTTTCTCGTGGCTTCTCTCTTGTATCCAATCTGTAAGTATATTTGTTGGAATACAATTGTTATGACTTTATTCTATATTATGATTATATTCTTAATGATATGTATCCATGCATGCTATAGTTATATATCTAGATTAGTGAGATTGTCTTATATTTTATGCATGGAATCGTATAGCATCCACTTAGATGATCACTTAATGGGTTATAAGCAATGTGTAAACGTGGTGTTTATACAACGCTTATATCTGCGATTGCACCCTACATTTCGGGGCGTGTGGTAGATCGCGGGAGTGATGATCTGTTGAGTCCTTTTGGAGTCCACCCCAATGATAGGCCAAGTTGAGCCATAATTACGGTGATGATCAAGTTTCGTCCTTGATTGTCATTGGTAATGCTTACCATGTGTAGATGTATTACAACCTTGCCATGATAGCTAGATGTAATTGCACTAATTGTAGTATACATTGACATATGATTATGAATAACTTAGGAATATTCTTTCTATTCTTTCTATATCATGTTAATAGCTCATATGATACTAGTGGCATACAATGATCTTAGACTTGGACAATTATCATTATCATTTATCTTTATATTTGTGACTTATCCTGTTATGAGTATTGTTAGATACACATAGCTACTTGTTGGTGTTTCTTAGCGTAAGCGAAATAGTCCGCAAGCGCACGGAAATACCGTTGTAGCACTTCACCCTAAGTGTTCGGGGTATCAATTTCCACGAGGAACGGGTGTTAAGTCGGCTCGACTAGCTACCGGGAGGAAGATGGAAAGGGTGAATCGGGTAGTGAGTTTCTACTACAGCGGATTATCCTAAAGCCAAATTACTTCTTTTCTTATACGTTCACGTAGCCACCGGCTCTCCCGTTGCGCGGAAGGGTCCGGCCTCGGACTACCGCACAACCGGGCGTGGAGGAATACTAAGGTCGAAACAGGGCTGTCACCACCGCCGCCTACCTCACTACCGTGGACGATTGGTAAACGAGGGTGACGTGTAGTTCGGACACCACGTCTACACTACTTATCACGTACTCTAGCGTTGGCCGGGAGCATCCGTCTTCATCGAGTCCTCTACTAGAGCATCTACCGTTATGGTAAACAACGAACCGGTGAACGATATAATTAAAGTAATAATTTAAACTCAAAGATAATTGTCGTAGATAGAAAACGGATCTCTTACTCAAACCAAGAGGATGATCCGTAGAGGTACAAGTGCGAGAGACGGGGAGCCGACAAGTTCGAACTCCGTCCGCCTCACAGGCGCGAAGGGGTCGCTACTCCTCTTCTCCACACTTCCTCCTCTCTCACTCCCTTCTACTTCTAACTTGGCTCCTTTCCTCTACTCTAATGTGTACTAAATGTGATGGAGTGGAGTGTGTGAGTGAATGGAGTGTAATGATGTGTATGATGATCAATGTGATGCTTCATGATGAGGGGTGCCTCTTTTTATATAGTGGAGAGGAGGAGGGAATGGAGGGCTCCCCTTGCTTCGAGCTGTTCTTGGCGGGAACAAAAATTTGCACCGCATGCAACCGCCGCTTGAAAGTCGCTCCGAACCGCCCGAGAAAGGGGCGGGAACATCCGCCCGAAAATCTGCGCCGGGCCGCCGCGGTGGGCGGCCGCCTAAGTTTGGCCCGGCTTGAGCCGGGCTTTGCGTGCCGCCTTTGGTCCACTTTGTTTCACATCCGCGTAGGTGCGTTGGCCCGTTTTAAGCTCGATTTCCGGTCCTCGTTGGCCTTCCTTTTGACAAGGCGCAATCCTGGTTTTGCGCTTTCTTTGTTGATTAGGCGTATTTGTACTAGTTTCCACTTTTGTTCCTACAAAATATGTTTTGACAATACAAGTGGAACTAGGTTAGAAATAAATGCATATGCACCATGAGATTGCTTATTTCCCTTTGAATGAACCCGAGTTGGCGGTATAAAATGCTTGATAATGGCCGCCAACACTACTGCATTATACAACTGCAAGTGGATCTCAAATCAATCTAATAAATCACTAGACATCCTTATCTCTCTTACTTTCCATAGCCCTTCCTTCCCTGTGGTAAAATATAAATACGATACCGGATAGACTCCCGGTGAAGTGCTACAATGGTATTTCTATCTCGGCGCTTTGCGAATATCATGTTCATCTTTTATCAAGGCATATCAAGAATACCATACCCGCATTTCTTAGAGCGTTATTGCTAGGGTGATAGACTAGTACGTAGGTAATGCCAAGAAATGAGTGGTATACTTTGAGTACATATCCTAGTGAGATTAACTCCACTATGGATAATGATACTGAGATTACACCCCACAACTAACACCGCCTAACTCCGCCTTTATTGGATCGTGAGATTAATTCCACATCCAAGCTGACAAGTAGATAGATACCATATATATATTTCTTTCGCCTTCCTAATTTGGATCGTGTAAGAAATATCAACAGGGGTCAGGGGCGACTCCGAGCTCATCACCAACCAAGTCATGAAGGAGTCCGGCTACCACAACCCCAAGATCGCCGCATACTGCCAGGAGGTGCGAAAGCTAGAGGATAAGTTCCTTGGGCTCGAGCTCAACCACATCTCCTGGTGGAGTTGAGCTCAAGGAAGGAAAGCTGCCCCAGGGCAAGGAGGAAGCCCGCCGTATCGCACGTCGAGCTAAATCATTTGCTCTCATCGAGGGAGAGTTGTACTGGCATGGCGCTTCAGGAATCCTTCAATGCTGCGTCACTTTTGAGTAGGGCAAGGAGCTCCTCCAAGACGTGCATGTAGGAGTCTGCGATCACCATGCTACTCCACGAGCTCTGGTCAGAAAGGCCTTCCGGCAAGGTGTCTATTGGCCCACGGCCGTCGTCGACGCGAACAAGGTCGTGCGTCGGTGCGAAGGATACCAGTTCTTCGCTCAACAAACGCACCTCCTGGCTCAGGCCCTCTAGACGATCCCGATCACCTGGCCCTTTGCCGTTTGGGGCCTCGACATGGTCGGGCCCCTCAAGAGGGCACCCGGGGGCTTCACCCACTTGCTCGGCGTGATCGACAAATTCACCAAGTGGATTGAATATCGACTTATAACTCGGACTTGCTCGAGGAGTCGGTCAAGTCACCGACATCGTCCGCCGATTTGGAGTCCCGAACTCCATCATCACCGACAACGGCACCAATTTCACGGGAAAGAAGTTCCTCAACTTGCGATGACAATGGCATCGAGGGTAGATTGGGCGCCCGTCGATCACCAAGACCAACGGACGGGTTGAGCACACGAATGGTATGATCTTGCAAGGCCTCAAGCCATGCCTGTTCGCTGGCTAGAGAAATTTGGCTCCAAGTGGGTCGCCGAGCTCCCTCCATCGTGTTTACTTGCGGACTACACCAAGTCGAGCTACGGGGTGCACCCCCCTTTTCCTCGTTTTACGGGTCGGAAGCGGTGCTCCCAACCGATCTCGAAAGCACGGAGCCCGAAGAGTTCAAGCCTACAACGACGATGGCAACGGGCATCACTTTCGAGGGACGCCGTAGATCGCTCGCGACATCGGCGCTCCTCCACTCGGCCAAGTACCAACAGTCCCTCGCGCCACTATCATAGCCGCATGTGAAGGGGATGGGCCTTCAACGCCGGGCGACATGGTGCTCCGCCGAGTTCGGGAGCACGAAGGACCGTCACAAGCTCTCGGCGCATGGGAAGGGCCGTTCACCATCGTCCAAGTGTTGCGGCCCGCAGACGTACAAGATCAAGGGCACCGACGATCGAGTTCTCTCCAATGCCTAGAACATCGAACAGCTACGCCGCTTTACCCCCTGAATGTACTTTGTAATTTATCGCAATGAGCTTGAGTAAAAAAGTACCTCCAGTTCGATGCAAAATATGTGCATGCATTAGAACTGTTTCGCTTTTCTGGTTGTTAAGCAACGGCCGACCTCCGCCTCCGGCGAGACCAGCCCCTGCTCGGGGCTACAGAGGGCGGGACGCACACCCCGCTTTTTACTAACTTTTTTTCGCAAAGACAACCTCGAGCTCTACTCACATTCACGAGCTCGTTGAGGTCACGTCCGATCTACTCGGATCCTCGTTCGTCGTTACTTTTACTCGACTTGCGTGGATTGTCATTTACTTAAGTTCGAGATCGCCATCGTAAGGCATGGCGCGACGCCTATCGACCTCCTGCGCCTCCGCGGCCAGCGAGGAATGGCCCGCCACTTTCGTTCTATCAAGACACGAGCTCAAACTTAGGAATTTGACAAAACACGCAAAGACGAAAAGGAGACAAACTCGTCATAACTTAAACGCTTAACCAAGTTATTTACAAATTGCCCCAACTTCGGGGCCTTTGTCGCTCAAATAAATAAAAGAGGCCGTGCCTCGATCTCATCGATTCTGCTCCCTCCTCCTCCGCAGCGCATCCTCGGCCACCTCGCCGACGGGCCCCTCGAAGAACCCGAGCTCCTCCACCACGAGGTCAAAGAGCTCGCCCACCACCTCCTTGGCCTCGGCTTTCGCAACCTTGAACTGATCTTCGGGGACCTTCTTCACCAACCTTGGCCGATGACTTCCATGTCAAAGGAGGGGTAATGCATGAGAATGATGCCCATCACCTTGTGCACGACACGCCGAGCCTGCTCCTTCACCCTCTACGGGATGAGAAGTACACGGCGAGCCGGCTCCGCTGTCGGACCGACGTCGAGCTCGTTGCGCACCCGGATGTCCGGATGATCTCTTCTTTCTCGCGCTTAAGGTTCACCTCGGCGGTCTCGAGCTCCCCGTACGCCGGCGTGTGGTGTTGAGCTTTATCGCCTTGAGCCCGGAGCTCACGATCCTTCCACCGCAGCTCGCCATCCTTGGCCTACGGCTCCCGTGCCTTCGCGATCAGCTCGTGGTCCTTCTGCTCCACCTCGCGGACCTTGTCCTTGAAGTCCCGGTCCTTGACTGCCGACCACTCCTTCTCCTCTGAAAACAAAACAGCCAGTTAGCCCATGGGTCGACAACCCGAGAAAGGGCTTCGGCCACTCGCTTACCCACGAGAGTGGCCAAGAGGTCGTCCGAGGACGCCCGCAGCACATTATTATCCTCGATGACGCGTGCCAGATCTGCCTCCAAACACCGGCGGTCAGCCCACAACTCGATGGACTCTCTATCGTGAACTAAACACGACCAATATAATCCTCAACTCTCAAATCCAAGAAAAAGATCGGACGAGCTTGGGTTGGCAAGTACTTACCCCTCGCTTCATCTTCCCTCTCCTTCAGGAGCTTCTCTGCAAGCTCTTTCTCCGACCTGAGCAGGGCAACCCGATCTTTGGCGATGATCGCTGCCTCCTCCCCTTGCGTATGGCCGTGGAGGTCGGCAAGGCCCTTTCTCGCAGCTTCTCACGCCGCCAACAATGCGTCGTCTTCACCTCTTGCGCCCTCACCGCCTCCTCTTCGGTTCGGCGCGCAGCTCGGCGGCCACGCTCTCCTCGGCCTCGTGGGTCGCCCGTGCCTCGGCCTCTCTCTGACCTGGGTGTCGGCCTCCTCCGTGGCCCGCCCGGCCCTGGTCTTGGGAGGATTTGATCGCGGCAAGGGCATCCCCCGCCGCGACCAAAGATCCCGGCCTCGACGAAAAAGCTTCTCGATGGCCCCGCCGCCACCGCATCGTCGTAACTCATCCCAAGGGACGTCGGGCTTTGAGGAGACAGGAGATAAGGCGTCGGGAGATCGTCCCCCCGGCCTAATCGAGCAAAACACAAGTAGGACACTTACCCCTAGGGCCCTTTGAAGGTTTTTTCGTGCGCCTCCCGCGACGAGCTCTCGGCCATTGCGTCGTCCCCCGTCGGCATGGATGATTGAGGGATCACCAGCTTCGTCGACGCTGGCCATCGCCGCCTCCAACTCAAAGGGACGCGGGAGCTTGACCGGCGCGCACCGGTGATGGGGCTCCTCCCGAGTACCCCAGCACGATCACGGTCGGCGCCGCCGCCGCAGGCGAGGCCAACGACGCCGGCGTGGCATGCCCTCGTCCGCCGACGCCGGAGTCTCGATGGTGACGCCCTTGTGGACACTAGAGTCGGACCCGATCGGATCGCGAGTCACGGGCTGCTCAGCCGGGCGGCAACCCCGACTTCTCCGAAGGCGGGCCCACCAAGAAACCGCCGCCATCACGGCATGGGGCTCGGGGCCGGTGCGCGTCGCCGACGACGTCGCGGCTAGAGACCCGGGGGCTAGGCACCCTCCACCCTCGGCCCGCCCACCTCACCGGCGGGTCGTCCCCATTCCTTTCTTCCCGGACACCAAGGAGGCATCGAGGGAAGGACACGGTTAAAAGGAGCGATTAGGGGCGGTGTCGTCGTCGCCTTCGTCCTGGGCCGCTTCAGGGGATGAGGCACCAGCGGAGCGGCCTCCCTGTCACGATGAAAATGGCAGTCAGCTCGCCAGGAACAAGATGATAACCACAACGATGAAAATGGCGATGGAAGGTCGGAATAGTCCGTGAGCTTACTCAGTCGCCTAGCGCCCGCCCCTGGCACCGCCCCCGACCTCCCGCCCCTTGTCCGACTCGGGCGGCGCCCCGCAGCGCCCCCGGCAAAGAGCCGTAGCGCAGATGTCGCACCGGGACCAAGGTGGCGCATACCACCGGGCATCACAAATGAAGGAGTCGATGTCCTCAACCGGCTTCCTCACAAGGCCGCTGAAGGCCGATGAAGACGCCGCAGAGGTTGCCGTCACGGCCGGTTCTCGATCTCCTTCACCTCGTTGCTATCGCTTGAAGAACCGCTTCCCCCCGAAAAGCACGACTGAGCAGTGAGCCCCGCTCCCACCGCCCCCCGGCCTCCGTGAAAGCGGCGGACGAGACATGGCAAGCTCAATTTTTCCAATCTGAAATGGCAAGTGGCACGGTGAATCAGCACCAAATCAAAGGCGACCAAACCAAAAGAAGAAAGAGAGGAAGAACTCACAAGGGTGTCTCGTGTCCCGCGAAGGCCGAGGGGACGGATCACTCTCGTAGTGCTCGGGAACCCGAAGTCCGACCGGTCATGTTCCACACCCACGCCCACCACCTCGTCGTGCCCACGGGTCGGCGCCGTCACGGTCCCCACAAAGGGCTCATTCTCGTCATGGCCCAAAAGCGGAGTTGGCGCCTCATCGGGGGACCACTCCTCGGGCCACCCACGTGGCGATGATCTCGTGGCTCCGGCGGATCCGCATCACGGAGCGGCCTTGACCTTGCTCGCCACCCGAAGAACACGAGAGCTCATATACTCCGCAGGCTTCTCCCTCCAAGCCGACGCGATGACGAAGACGCGGCCCGTAACTCATCATGCCACCCACCGTTGGAAGAAGGGATGGAGATCACCAATGCGACGATCTCATCCCCCCACCTTAGCTAGATCATCACGCAGCCGATTGGGGCGGGCGGGTCTTCTTCTTGTCGACGGTGCACGACCGGATCTTGATGAAGAAGAAGTGCTTGAACAACTCCCGCCCGCCTCGATCCCGAGCCATCCCTCACAAAGGAGGACAAACGCGGCGACGTCGCGCCCGCTGTTCGTGGTTAGGTTTTGCGCTCGAGCCCCCAATGGTGGAGCGGGCCGTGGAAGAAGTCGTCGGCAGGAACTCCGAACCCCGCTCGTGGAACGACGTAAACGAGACGATGTACCCCTCCGGTGGGTTGGGCGCGTCGTCGTCCACAGCGGGGACCTGCCATTCCTCCACAAATGGCGGTCGCTGGGAGGCCACCGCTCTCGACGACCGCATCCACGCGGCCTTGGTCACCGACGAGGGCCCCCCACAAGCTCATCTTCTCTCTCTGTCCCCTCTCGCTTTCGCTCTCAACGTAGGGGAATCGCCCTAAGCAAGCTCTTCTCTCTCTCTCTCTTTCTCCGGCGGCTTTCTTTTCTCTCGCGAAGGAAGAAGGAGAAAGGTGAGATTTGGGGGAAGACGGTTGCGGCGGACGCAAAGAAAGGTAAAAATCCCCCCCGCTACCTTGTCAATTTATACCATGAACAGGGTTACGGCCGACGCGTTGATAGCGACAGAACAGCCTCCCACGCGTGCGTTAACTCCTCCCTAAAATTGCCTCAAAAGGCGCGCCACGCTCCCGCTACGTGGCGACGGGAATGAACCGACGGACCCGGCAGAACGGTCGTGTTTCCAACTCGGGGCCGGCAAGAACGGGCTTACCCCGATCTTGGGCCTAGGGTTCGTGGGCGGGCCCACCGAGGGCACGACGGCCGCCCGAGAGGCACCACGAGTGAGGGACACGCCAAAGAGCGGCCCCAAAGAACCTCTACCCAGCATGCGAAAATGCCGCGGGGCTCCCCGACCTTGTTCGAAGTCGCCGGTGGCGTCGAACCGATCTCTCGATTTCCTCTCCGGCGAGGATGCATCGAGCACTCAAGGTCCGCAAGAGACCTCAAGAATTATAGAGATCGAGCCACCAAAAGATGAGGTCGATCCGCCAAGAGATCAGACGAACGGTCCACCGCGAAGGCGGGCCCGGGCCTCAATCTAGCCACCCGCTAAACAGCTCAACGAGCACCTGGTCTCGGCCTCTGAGGTAAGACCGGGCATGAGCTCTCCCCACCCCGTGCTGCTGGGATGAATGAGCAGAATTGAAAATGCAAGACACCCGGGCCGCGACCTCGATGGAAATCCAAACGACTATCGAATTCAAGCCTCCATGAGAATATACCATCCTCATGGAGCCTCGGGGGCTACACCCGGCGGGTGCGCTCGCGCACACCCATCCGGACGAACACTACAACCTTGACCTCGGCCTTCAGCACTTGAGGAAGAATCCTTCTACCCCAAACGCCGGGGCTACTTGTCGGGTACCAATATCGGGGGTACCCTTTAACAAGTGCCAAATCGCGGCAAAAAGCTCCAGCCAGCCGCTTGGCCCAAACCGGCCTCAATCCGGCCTCGCCCACAAGCGACCCCTCTCGACTCGCACGAGCCCGAGGCTGGAAGGCCAAACTACGCCCGCATGAGCCTCAGGCCGGAAGGTCGAACTCCACCTCGCGCGAGCCCGAGGTCGGAAGGCCAAACTCGACTCACACGACCTCAGAGGCCGGCAAACGTGAAGCTCGTGAGCTCGCGAGCTCGCGCTCCCATCTAAATAGACCGCGCAACCTCAAGGGACACGCACCCTATTTCCGCCTCGCACGAGCTCAGAGGCCGAAGCCCAATTTCTGCCTCGCACGAGCTCGGAGGTCGGAGCCCGAACTCTAACTCGCACGACCTCGTGAGGCCGGAGCAGCGTGGAAGCTTCGTGATCTCGCGCTCCCATCTAAATAGACCGCGCGACCTCAAGGGACACGCGCCCTGTTTCCGCCTCTTACGAGCTCAGAGGCCGGAGCCCGATTTCCGCCTCGCACAAGCTTAGAGGTCAGAGCCCGAACTCCGGCTCGCACGAGCTCAAAGGTCGGACGACTGATCTCCGACTCACACGACCTCAGGCATCGCGATGAGATAGAGCTCGAGAGCTCAGGAGCTCGCTCTCCCATCTGCAATGGACCACGCGGCCTCAGGGCCCACATGACCAATCTCCGACTCATACGACTTTGAGCTCGGGGCAGCCCAAAGCCCACGAGCTCGTAAGACCCCGGGACCACTTTTCTGTCTGGACAGTCATCCCAACAAGGGAGCGCCCAAGGTCAGACCTATAGTGGCAAGGTCCGATTAGGCACAATTGAGTGCCGCAGCTACTCAACGCAGCTACGCCCTGTGGCTATACGCTGGCAACGGGCATCAAATCCCCTGGCGGACGCAGCGCAGCGACCCGTCATTCGAGCCCGGGTCACGCCAACCGCTAGGGACAAAACGAATCATTACCTTCCGCCGGCCTCTCCTGTCCACTCATTTTGCTGCGCCATACCAGGGCCCCCACTTTCGCCTGGTCAAAAGCACAGCAGTACCTGATAGTAGAAGGGAAGCGTGCCTGGCAACCGATGGGACACCTCCCTGCCGTAATACTCGATGGAGATGTAATCAGGCACGCCGACCATCATTTCGGGGCTAGCGACCTCCAGAGCTCGCTCAGACTGACTCGGATGGTGGGATTCTTGTAGCTTGGCCTCGACACCGCTCGATAGCAAGAATGCAGGCCTTTAGTCGAAGATGGCGGCAAATGACCACACAGTATGATGGCTTCGTGTACCCTGTCGTAGACATGTATTTAGACTTTACTCCTTACTCCAAGTCCCCAGTCGTGGCATCCCTATGTACATCCCTTGGACTATAAAAGGGAACCTTAGGGCCATGAGGAAGGCAAGCGACTCAACGCACACAACTCGCGATATTGGCACTTGCCTCAATCACACCACGCACAGAGACTTGGGAGGTTTTTCCCTCTCTCGACCAGCTTGTAGTCGCCCCTCTGCGAGCACCCAAGCTCGGATATAGTCACGCCGACTAGACTAGGGCATCGATTGCCTGAACCAAGATATATCATGTGTCTTGTTTCCCTTGAGCTAGGCCATCGAAGTCCCACACGAGCCATTTGATTACTGTGACCGTGGTATAGAACCACTACATGGAAGCTCAAGCATGCACTTCACTGAGCCCGACAAGAGCCCGATGCACGAAGAAAGTACGCCCTCACAAGAGCAAGAACAAGGGGGGATGACGATCAATGAAGAAGACGCTCCGCACCTCGACTTGGACGGAGATCGGGAAATACATGCGTACAATCTCCTCCAAGGTTGAGAGTTTGCCCACGCGCCATGCTTCACCCCCGAGGTCCTCACCAAGCTAGGTATGGATGTTGAATTCCCTCTTATGTGGACTGCTGTTGGTTGGAAAGAAATCGACCCCCTCCCTCGGGAAGAAGGGCCTCGACTCCTTACCATCCAATTCTTATGCTCCCTGCAAATTCATAATGAAGGTATTTCTTTCTGTTTATTTGAGCAATATTATTATGTCACCTGGGTTGAGCTTGCTGGATACATAGGCTTTAACACTAGGAAATGCTCAATGAACCTAAACAATTCTCTTAAAGGTTTTAATCGTCATGAATTTTGGAGAGAAATTTCTGGTTTAGTAGTTCCTCAAAAGTTTTCTCCTGTTAATGCAAACATCCATCACCCCTCTTTGAAATTTATGCATAAATGGATGGCTATGACTTTCTTTCCAAGACAAGATATTCGCTATGTTTTAACTGTTGAGCTTCAATGTCTTTATGCCATGGTAAAACGTAACTAAAATTGCTCCTATATGTGACTTAGGAATGTTTAAGTTTCTCTAAGTTGAAATGATGAATAGTTGCTCTGTCTATAATTCATTTGCGCCTAGTTTATGACTTTGAATTCCCCAATGTTTAAGTTTGTTGGCTAATATTATCTTATCCTAAAAAACTTGATAAATTATGGGTTTGCAAACACATGATCCTTTTCTAAGTTGTTGCATGATATGATATGGTGCAAATGGATCCTACTATGAATTCATTCTAAGAGAAACTTGACATCCGTAGAATTTTATTTTCAAAATTCAAATTTCAAAAGTTCCTCAATGATCATAAATACCTTCATAGTCAAAACCTTAGTCATTTGCTGCTTGACTAAACTTTGAGCTTTGTCAAATTGTTTGAGACCTATGTTGAGATACTTGTCATACTCCCATGATCAAGATACACGTACACCCACCAAATAAAGCCAACTCTTACACTGAGAGTTGGGCACAACATGCATTTTTCCGTCCACCAAAAATAATTACTCCTTTCCATCACCATCACGATATCTCTAGTCTTCAAATATTTTCATATGCCAAAGAAAAAGATATGGGCTATGATAAAAAAAAAAGAAATCCATGCCAAGGGGCATGAGAGAAAAAAATTTTTGGACACGTGTCCAAATTAATAAAGATGACAGCCAAAAATCGTAAGCCCGTCCCAAAAAAAAGAGAGATAAAGATAGCCCATGCTCCTTCCAAAGGCATTACCATTCCAAAAAGAGAATCATGATGCATTAGAGTACCAAAAACATATTTATACTCCAATATTCCACACACTTGCACATCTTGATCAAAGTTTATGACTTGCATCTCCATGTGGTTCGGTTTTTTTGACTAGCAATATAAGTGATACAAGTATGCCCCACTTTTACCTACCCAAAACTCCACTCAAATAGCCTTGTAGAGGTAGGCCACTAAAAAGTGAGGATATGCTCTGAAAAATCCAAATACAAATTGAGTGATCAAGTGAAATCATTTGAGGAACTTGTTTTTCAAAACTTTACAAAACCTCCTGGATGAATGGTTGATCAAAGAACGAATGACTAGTGTTTCTATTAAAACCGTTCTATCTTGCAACCACCCAAGAACTTGGAAAAGTTACAAGCCCCATATGATTCAAGTAATATGGATGGATGAAAATGCCAACTTATTTAAACAACAAAAGAATACTTTGTTATAAATATGGTGCATTTTTGAATTATATCGGCATAGAAGCAACTCCCCGATCAACAACCAAAACACTTAGCTATTTGCTTGGGACGAGCAAAGGTTAAGCTTGGGGGACTTGTTGGTGGTCGTTAATCCATCATTTTATACCGCCAACTTATGTCTATTTTATGGGAAACTTGCAAACCTATGTCACATATACCTTTACGACTAACCTAGTTCCACTTTTATTCCAAGAAAATATGTTTTGCAGGATCAAATGCGGAAACAAGTGAAAACACGCCAAATAAGAGAGAAAGCGCACCGCAGAAACACGTTTTCTCCAAGGGGATAGCAAGAAGGCCGAAATCGAGAAGAAGTGGACCATTCCCCCTTCAGAAATGGGGTCCAGGCCGGCCCATGAGCCCACCAGAGGAAGGCGGTGCTGAGCGGGGCTAGGCCCGGTCCCGGCCGGACCCGTGGCATGTCCGCCGGGCTAGGATTTCTCCGCGGTTCGTCCCCTCGAGTCTAGCGGCGGTGGTATGCGGCGGAACTACCTTTGGCGCGTGAAACCGACCATTCCCCTCAGTATAAATAGAGGGGTAGAGCCCCTCTTCAAAGTAGAACACACGCCTTTGAGCTTCTACCTCTCTACTTGTACTTCTTTAGTTTTAGTGTTAGTATTTGAGCAAGGTTGAGCTTCAAGGAGGGCTTGTCTCCTTGGAAGGATCTACTTGGTAATATACTATGGAGTTCTCTTTCATATTCAAGTCCTTATATTTATATTGCAATGCATAAGAACTAGGGAATAGTTATCCTCATGTTATATTCATAATATATGAACTAGACTAAAGTTAATATATTGTGATATTAACATGACTAACTTTATGCTAATTGTCCATATGTCGTTCTTGGAGAGTTGTAGAGTTATGCTTAGGGTGATGGTTTGGTGTACCTTCGGGTTTGCCTTTATCCTTGCTTGTCGATCCATAGGGTCGGAGTCCTAGTAGGATTTAGGTAGTTTTCTATACACATGGGCGTGGTGCTCGGGTATATAGTAACCATCGAAATGTTGGCATCCCACGGTAGTGAGGTAGGCGGCGGTGGTGACAACCCCGTCCGTCCCTTGCACTCCTCCACGCTCGGGTGTTGATTTGGAGTTCAAAGTGTCTATCTACCGTGCACCCACCAAGGGCATCTCCCAATCATCTTGACTTAGTTCTATTATCTATTCAATTACTACATATGATTACTAGAGTTCTATGCATAGGCTTTATTAGAATTGCCTGCTCACCATAGGAACTTTTCCTTTTATTCTTTCTTTTATCTTTATCCTTTTAGTAGCTCGAAGTGTGTTCTCGCTATCCTGCATTATCATTCTTACCCCTTTACTAGACTAATGGTTATTCATAAATACATTATGGGCTATGATCATAACTATGCTAGACTTTACACAAACCTGCCTTCCTTTGGGAAAATATAAATAACGATACTCAATACTCCGGGTGAAATGCTACAATGATAGATCCGTGTGCTTGTGGATTGACCTCTGTAACCAATGAATCTATTTGAGTATTTCTAGAGTAATCATCCTCAGTGGATCCAAAGTCTACTCTTGGTGGTTGCGCTAAGAAATACCAACAAGCATTTCGGCGCCGTTGTCGGGGATAGGTTCTAAATCTATTTCTAGTGACGACGTTAAGAAATGTCAACAAGCAGGATGCTCGTGGCAACACTATTGTTTACACGGACTTCCGAAAGACGGAGAGGCAAAAGCCGAAAGCAGCATGGAGTCCTTTTGTCGCCTCCCGTCCCCGGCCTCGCCTACGCGAGAGGCATCGGTTCATCACGTAGGTGGTTAAGTCTCGTGCTTCACCCTCTACCTACTTCACCTGTCTCCCATTCGCCCAACTTTTATTTTTCGCGACAGTAGCACTAAATCCACCTCTAGCATCCGGCCTCACCACTTGTTTGACCCGAAAGTGCTAGGGCATGTTTTAAATCCACCTCAAACTACCTTTGTCGCTTGTTGCATCCGAGTGGGTACAAAAGTGCTAGAAGGGTGTTTTTGAGGTGGTTATTTTATAATGTGTTTGTACACTTTGATTGTAACATCATCCTTTTCGGGACAAAATCTTTGTTATTGTATATGTAAGTTTATGTATGCTTTTTGTTATCGTATATATTTATTGTGCGCTTATTCTGGACAAAATCTAAAGCATGTCATGATTACTTATGTAAACATGTCAAATATTTAGGCCCCCTTTGGATTGTAGGTGAAACAAAGGAAATGTAGGATTGAAGTTCCATAGGATCCTAATAAATCCTACATTTTTCATAGGAGTAGAATAAATTCCTATATTTATGGCCCATATATGGCTTGTGCTCATAGGAATTCCAAAGAGAACTTCCTTTCCTTCAATTTCATAGGAAAACTATAGGAAAGGATTAGCAAAATGCACCCCAAAACACTCACAATTTACATAAATAAAAAGATGAGCAAAATGCACCACAAAATGCACTCACAATTTCATATGGAATTTCAAAAAACTTGCAAGATGAAAGTCGCTCAAAAAATTAAAGCTCTATAAATTTTATTTTTGGACCAAAGTCAAATTCCAAATATTTTACAAAGTTAGTTTTTTTTTTCAAAATTTTTCTCTAAAAAGCTTAAAGGTGGGCGGGAAACAAAATGCAGGCAAAATTTCTGAGAGCGCCAAAATTTAGCATTAGTCCCATGTTGTGGATGAACCCGGGACTACCGGGTAGGACTTTAGTACCGGCTGTGGATGGACCCGGGATTAAAAGTGTTTTAGTCCCCGGTTGAGTTTGAACCCGAGACTAGAATTACCCTAGATCTATACATTGGGCCGTCTTCTTCCTTCCAATCTTTGATTTTCGCTCCGCCGCCTACATTCTCCTCATTGTTGATACTTGCTAAAAGGAGGAACATGCGTCATGATGTTGCGGGACTGTGTGCAGACATGGCTCGGAGCAACCAAAATGATGTGGAAATCTCGAAGTTCAACACATAGCTTATATCTAGATATGTTAATTTGCCACCTAGCTGCAAAGCATAGTTCTCATAAACTTTTTGTGCCAATAATTACATGTTCATGTGCATGACTCAACCTACACAGGATGCAGCTATGAATTCATTCTAACCCAAACAATGACTTGATTGGGTTATGTTTGGAGATATGCTAATGAAAGGCCAACACTCACTACAAATGGATATCGTGCAAAGGTGCTTGCGACTAAGATTGGAGACCCACCGACTGCTAGAGTACGGTTAAACGTCATTAGTGCACCATGTCATCGTAGGTGTGAAGCAAAGGAACAAGTAGTAGTTAGAACGTTGCTCTATATTTTTAGATATTTGTGGATTCCACATCGTGACCTACACTTCACTAACTTAATTATAGAAGAAAGTTAAACTTCTAGTAGTAGTTGAACATCTTTTGATTGTAATAATGACTTGTTTTAAATTATGAAAGTTTGTATGAATTTGATGAATGGGATGATCATTGTAATATATAAGCTCCTAATTTTGTTTTATTTTTAATCAGTTTGAATTTTATTAGATGCATACAATATTCATTGCAAAGAAACTGCAAAAGGAAAAATATATAAAAAAAGCTATATACAATACCAGTTGGCCATATCAACCGGGATTGGATGGTGCCCACGTGGCAGCACCTGGTGCCCAGCCTAGAGCCTCATTTAGTACCGGTTCATGAAACGAACTGGGACTAAAGACCCACTTTTCATCCTGGTTAGCATAACTGGGACTAAAAGGGGAGCCTTTAGTCCTGGATGGGCAATCCCAGTTGGGAAACCGGGACTAGAGGGGGTTTCCTAACCGGGATTATATCCCCGCACTGTACTAGTGTGATGTGTAATAAGCATCATTATATAGATTATGAAAGGTCATTTTATAGTAAACTTATTTGAATATACGAATGTTGATACTATTTTCTATATAATTATTTACATTTAAAAGAGTACTATTCTTTCCGTGGTAGGTGACCGTGTACTAGCGAGGCACACGTAGTAACTCATGAACCTCGTAAATATTGTCTTAGTATTTCAGATATGCTTTGGGGTAGGAAGTGTGTTTCCCGTAAGGATGAGTGCGTGCGTGCATGTATCTGTGTATGTACTGCAATTCCCAATAAAAAGATATAAGATAATAATTTGAAGAAGAATAGCTTAAAATACTTTCTTAAAAGAAAACAAGAGTTTAACAGAAATGAACCATTTTCTTTCTGTTCAGAAATGAAAAGTAAATTAGACATAATTCTAACAGAACCAAAATAAAACAGTGCAAATCTTAACGCAACAACTAAGTGGTGTACTCACTCAGTCCCAAAATATAAGTTATTTTCACTTCTCGAGAAGTCAACTTTCTAAAACTTTAACCAATTATATATAAAAGAATACTAATACTTATAATACATAATTAGTATCATTAGATAGATCGTTGAATATACTTTCATAATAAACTTATTGGAGATATAAATATTGCATGTATTTTCTATAAACTTATTTAAAGTTGAGAAAGTTTGACTTGCACGTTTTCCATAACATCCTTCTTTTTTGGATGGAGTGAGGGAGAATATGTGGGCAGCTCAACACCGGTTTCCATGTCCATGCACGTTTGTAATACTTGGCGAATTGGAAGAGAAGTAGAAAAGCCTCTACCATTTGTCGCATTATAGGAATATAGTAAGTATAGGACATATAGTTTTCTTCCCGGCCCTGACTGTTGTGGTTGGAGTACATGGCATATTGACACTGGCAGTGTTCGGATACAAGTCAAAGCGAAGCAGCACGTGGGCAGAAAATTAAACTAATATGAAACCTGTGAACCCAAACGAGCCCGTCCATATTAGCTTGTTAGGTTGCGGTCATCTGTAAAATAGGAGTACTTTTCTTCATGCTCATGCGTGGATATACCTTCATTCCACGCGCAGTCAAGATCGACTCAGGATCTCCACCCAAAAAAAAAAAAAAAAAAGGTACTAATATTCATGTGTGTGTATATATATATATATAAAACCCTTTAAGTTTGACCAAATGCACATGTATGTATATAAAACTAAGGTACTAATATTCATGATGTGTAATAAGCATCATTATATAGATTATGAAATGCAATTTTATAGTTAACTTATTTGAATATACAAATTCAAGACCTCTATACCGCGTGAGGTTCCTCCAAGGCCGCACCGCCACGTCGCCTGTCGCCCGATTCTTCTGATTGGTCCAAGCTTTTTGCGAAAAGGTCCTTCCGTTTTGCCGGAATCCCGCTCCAATTCACCTAGGCCCCCGTTGTACAAAGAGGATCGGTTCGACTTTTTTCCGCTTAGGTCCCCGTAGTATGAAAAATCCTACGCCCGAAGAACTATACCCCGTGAGGTTCCTCCAAGGCCCCGACCGCCACGCCGCCTGTCGCCCTCGATTCTTTTGATAGGTCCAAGTGTTTTTGCGAAAAAAGTCCTTCCATTTTGCCGAAATCCCGCTCTAATCTACCCAGTGCCCTAATGTACAAAGAGATAAGTTCGACTTTTTCCGCTTTAGGTCTCTCGTAGTATGAAAATCCTACGCCCGAAGATGGGAAAATTCTAAAACATGGCAACTTTGCGTTTACCCGCCCGCCAAGCCTTTTAGGGACCCCCTCCCCCCCCCTCCCGCCTCGCCTACCAAATATATACAAGATTCACCTTCCAACAAAAAAAACCCGGCCTCCTCTCTCTTCTCCCCATCGATCTCTCCCTCTCTCGGACATGGACACGGACAGGGGCAACGCCGCCGAGCGCGCGGGCGGTGGTGGCGGCCCTCCTTGTCGCCGCCATGCTCCTCGCCCTCGTCCTCCTCTTCATCTCTCCCAACAGGCTCCCTCCTCCTCCTCTCCTCTCCCTCGCGCTTCGCTTTGCCGCTCTGCGCGGCCACGATGGCAAACACCGAGGCGAGTGGGGTGGCGTGGCCGCGTCGCCCGTTCTCTCCCCTCCACCCCCACCATCGTGGTCGCTTCCCCAAGACCGCCACCTCCCTCCCTCTCTCGCGTCTTGGTTGTGCTACAGAAATCCTAGGTATGTCTTATTCAGTGCAGTTGAGTTGCAAGGATCATAGTGGAAAAATCATCAAGGTTTCTCGTTCTTTCAGGTCCTAGGGTTCTAGATCTGGACAATATGACGGACTGTCCGAATTATAAACATGCAAGATCAAAAATCGGTCAAAAAGTGACCAACCTTCGTAATTGTCAACTTATAAACCGAATCGACCATCCGAAATCTCGAAGGATTTCAAACCAACATCGCGGCATGTACCAAGATCGCATCGATTCAATGAAACATCACCATTTGATACAACATTATAGATAATATATTACATCAAGTTCACTTACCATCGGAGTATATGAGTTATTACAAACTAGTTGTTCAAGTAGCGGAAGCAAAGCATTTTTAAAACAAGTTCATGAACTTTATATAATACATTGCTAGTACTTGGTCAAACTCCACAAAAGCATAAAGACGAGACACTACAGAGACCACGCCCAATGGTCTAATCTTCATCCCCGGCTGAGAGAAGACAATACTTGCAGCAACCGCTGTAAAGAGTATCACCTGCAACAAGTGAGAATAAAACCCTGAGTACAAGAATGTACTCAGCTAGACTTACCCGCCTTAAACGTAAATAAATGACTCCATCATGCAAGGCTATATAAAGTGGGGCTAGCTTGACTCTTTGCATAAAAAGCTTAATAATAGAATTATTAGCAACATGACTTGCATCATTTTAATTACTTTAATGAAAAGACTACATTAGCATCTATCCAAAACAATTATAAAGAGAGACAACCAAGACTAAACTATTGATTCAAGTCCAACCATCACCGCCGTGGTGTCATCACCATCATCATTAGTTTTTTATTAGTGTGCTACATGGAGCAATCCCATCAAGTTTCTCACTATCCAGGAGAGATGGCGATTTGAATCGATTACAACCCAGTTGGAGAAATTATTCCTAACACTCACCACAAAGATATACCCTACCAAAGGTAGCATTAGGTCACCTTTCGAACTACTCAAGAATTGTGGTCCCGATTAGCACCGTTCTCTCGGGGATATCACCTTGCCGTAACGACGAAGCACTTTTCAATCACCTTGCCCATCGACTAACTTCGATGACTCCCCTCCGAGCCGCACTTTATACTCGTTGGGGTTCCGTCTTGAGTTGAACTACTTGGCTTCATGGTCGGCAACCTCCTGGTCGGCCAACTAAGTGAGAGGTCGCATTCTAAATGATGAGCGGAGACATCCGAGATCCCGCCCTTAATCGACACAGGTGGAACTACTGACTCCTAGGACCTCCTTGTCATGTAGTCTCCATTTTTCCGCCTGGTCTCCTTAATTTTATTTTACCAAAATATGGTACATCCATGATCACATATCCAATTCTTTTAATCCAAGTAACCACCTAACTCTCGCAGGTGACAACATCACCCGACTTCTACAGTTTAAAGCTTAACTAAGCATCTAGCGATCTAACATTTAATTAGGCTTTCAGGTAAAATTTAGTGGACAAGGATAGACATATGTGCAACTAGTGGTTCCAACCAACTCCTATCACCTAATGCATCAAACAATATAAAGTACTCAACATTTGCATTTTATAAAACATAGGAAGTGGAGGATGCTCCGGGGCATGCTTGGAATCCAACTCAGTCAGATAGTCAACTTGCACCGTCTCGGTGACATCTCCACCTTAGACCCTCCTCCTTCGGGGTGGACCACCAAACACCATCTTTGGGTTTGGCTCCATCATCCCGTCCATCTTGTGATTCATCTAGCGTACCTAAATGAGATGGAAGAGGCAAGTGCATGAATATGAGATGCACCACACTAGAGCATTCGACACTCTCACAAGATCATTGTTGGTATTTCTTAACGTCGTCACTAGAAATAGATTTAGAACCTATCCCAGCAACGGCGCTAGAAATATCTGAGGGTATATCTTATGTCTATTGGTGGTTCCGCAAGCGCACAGAATATACCGCTGTAGCACTTCACCCGGGAGTATTCTAAGGTATCGTTATTTATATTTAGCCCAAGGGAAGCAATAGCTAGAAAAGGATTATGTTAGAGAGAGAGATCCTTATGTTCACCACAATCTAGTACCAGCCAATGTGTAGGGTAAACAAAAGTGATAGGAAGGGTTGGAGTGAAGCTAACTAAGCAATACAGAATAAGACAATTAAAGGTACTAGTAAGGTATAGCTAGGTGGGAGGACAACGAGTGAGTAAAAGAATCCTATGACTCTAACTTTACTTTAGTGGTATGAATCTAGACACAAAAGATGAGACAACTAGTTGTGGTTCACACGACAAGTATGCTAGGCAGTAGGTGAGAAGTGGTGAATAAAACCACCACTAAACAAGCTACTATTTTACTGGGACCTTACCTTTTAAGAACTTGCCTATAAACACGTGGTGGTCTATACAGAGACCAGATGGGCTGTCACTACCGTACTGGCTACCACAAACAATCCGTGCAACAAGCGATAACCAAAGGCATGATCGAGTCTAAGCACCACGCTTACACTTCCTCTTACTACTCTAGATGTAGCTACACAGATCAACTAGAGCACCCTATAACAGGCGATGATCGCATACAGGCGAGGGTTCTATATGAACCAGAGCTGAACCACAAACTAAGTATAAAACACCTATATGCTAGACTTATATCACTACAACTATAGTCTAGATAAATAGAGCAAAGTTGCACTAAGTAAATACTAATGAAGTAGATACTAGAGTAAAGTAAAGAAAGAACTATATATTATAAAGTAAAGATCTGATTACATCAGAAAAGATAACTAAAGCTATACCATACTCCTGAAGACCAGCTCCGGAATCCCGAGCGCAGCTCAACTCAACTCTAACTCCCACACTAGACTATCCTACTACACTCTCTTGGAGTCTTGCCTAGAGCTTTGCCTTCACTTCACTCCACACTCTCAAATGAGAGGGGCAAGGGGGTATTTATAGCCCAGGATGGAGTAGGGGCTACTCCAGCGTCACGTCATCGATCCGCGTGACCTTCATTGTACACCGTTGGATCAAACCGCCTTAGAACCGCCTTTCCATCAAGGGTTGAGGTGAGACGACACGTGTTCAACATGTAGAAGGTGGGACAAAGTCGGTGAAGGTGAGAGGGGGGTCGGCCGACCCCACCCTATGCCATGTGGGCCTTCCTCCGGGTCCATGATGTTGGTCCCACCGGTCATTGACCTCGGCATTTGGTCGGATCTAGTCCGGACGTCCCAATTTGTACCGACTTGATCCATGTGACCTCTTGATGGACCAATCAAAAAGGCCCTTTGGTTGCTACATGGATTGGTGACATGGTAGGTGACATGGTAAGGCGTCAGGCCCAAGTTGGCGTGGTTGGCCGACTCGCGCCTTTTGCCATAACTCGTGTCATTTTCGTCTTGTTTGCAAAGTCCTACAGAGAAATACTCCAAGTACAGCTAGAACTAGTTATTGGATAAAATATGTTCATGGGATGTTGTTCTTCCTTTCGAACCGAGAATGTTGACGGTGTTTTGATGATGTAAAATAATGGTGTTTTTACCGTCAACAAGATCCCCCGAGCTTAACCTTTGTTCGTCCCGAACAAAAAATTAAAATTTAGTCTCGGTGGATCAGGAGTTACTACTTTGCTTCACATTTCCATAGTACTATGTGCACAACAAAAGACTTCTCGTCGAATGGAAAACTTAGCAATGTCGAAAAAGTCACCCTTGTTACCTTAGTCCTTCATGGGGCATATGGCTTTCTTCCCTGTCCTTAGTAGTGAGGGATGGACCACCTTTGATTTGAGCACTACTTTTCTCATTCCTCACAAGTTTCATGTTGGAGGGTTTTGCAATGTTTTCAAAAGAAAAACTTAATGTTCCTCAAATGGTACTCTCTTGGTCACTCAAGTGGTGGTTGGTTTCCTCACCAAGGCATATGTAAAGTTGCCTCCTATTCCTACATCTACATGGCTTATGTGGAGCTCGGGTAGGGATAAAGTATGGCATACTTACCTTGCATATATCAAGTAGCCAAATCTTGGATCCAAGGAGAGAAGTGTCATGCTCTAAGATCAAGATGTGTATGTATGTGGAAAATGGTAAATGATACTCCTTTATTTGACTATTGATCTCTCTTCCTAACTTAGCATTGTGAGACATGGCTATCTTCTTTCTCTCTTTTTTTTCATGAGCCTTTGCTCTCTTTTTCTTTTATATATACTATGGACTTGTACATGTCCATTTTTTTTGTGCATAGCCAATGTCTCTTCTCGCTAGAAACATAACTAGAGAGAGGTTATAAATCTTAAGGCATGGAGTATATTTATTTGGTGGAAAGGATGGATGGCATGTTTTTTTTTAAGCGCATTTCCAAAGTAGAAGCAAAATGGCGGTGTATGTGTAATGTGTACGTGCACTTGATCTCATGAGCATGATAAGTCTCTCTACAAGGGTCAACAGGACTTGACAAAGCTCAACACAAAGCAAGTAGCATATGTAGAAAGCTTATATCATGAAAGAATGAATATGGCCTTGGTAGGAATTTTCACCATAGAGGAGACATCAAGTGTTTTATTATTTTTTTTTAAAAATAAAGACTCCAACAATCATACTTATTTGGAACAATAGTATAGCAGCTCTCATCTTAGGATGAATCATATCCCATAACCACTTTAGACTTAGTTGAAAGTACTTGCAACCCACAGAAGTTTAGGTTCATGATGGTTTTCATGTAAACCAAGTGATCCATACTTAGAGACATTTTGAGTTGTGTACTAAGCACTAAAGAAATATTTAGCAGAGCAACTATTCATCATTTCCAAGGAAGATAAATGTTCATGAAGCATATGTGTAAAGGGAAATATTTTTGGCATATTTATGTATTTATTTAATTATTTATACTATTAAGGGAGATTAGAGTGAAACAAAACTAAAATATAATTTTAGAAAGGAAGGATAGAATACTTACCTTGGTGGGGAGGGGGGACCTCCCCCAAGCTTAGCTCCTGCTTCGGTCGTGGATATGGTACTCCGCAACACAAAAGAGAAAGAAGCAAAGCTTGCCTATATACTACAATATTTTTTTTGGATTCATTTTTTTTTTCTTTGTGAACCGACTACAACTATCCTATACTTGAGAAGGACTACTCATGAACCTTGAGAAAAGAAGAAACTCTAAGCTTAGTATTATTAATTTTTTTTTTTTGGAATGAGTTGTGTATGAACTTGAGCTGAGATGGAGGGGTATGTATAGAAATGGAGTATACAAGCCTGGGTGCCACAAGGGTAGGTCGGCCGACCTACCTTGTGCCCCATATGCTAGAGCTGCTCCAACTTTACTATGTGGGATGTCTTGCACAAGTGTTCTGGATGTAAGGTGACACCAAAGGCACTTCGGCCAACGTCCCAAAGTGAGCATCACCAAAAAGTTTTTAATGGAGAATACGTCTTGTGCTTGGTGGAAGTGAGGTGTGAAGGATTTTGTGGCAGAAGTGTTCAAAGCCACTTCGGCCAACGTGGGTTTGGGTGGTTCTAGAGAAAGGAATTCTGGATTCATGCTGTAGCAGCTTGGCTTATGTGAGTGGAGGAGGATGGAAGGTGAATAGGGCAAGGAGGGTGGTTGGTCAACCCCCCCAAGCTAGGGTTTTGGCCAAGTTTTTTGCATGAACATGTTTCCGTGGTGTAATGGTGGTGAGGTGAGGTGAGGTGGTGAATGTGTGAAATGGGGTGATAGGGAGGCTCCGGCTTACCTCCCCACGTACCGCATACAAGGGTACAAAGGTTCATGAAGTAATGTTCTCAAGTTTTTATTATGCAAGGGAAGTTTATTTATTAAAAATTAAAACATGCAAAGATGTAAAATAGAAACTAATCTAAATGCAATGAAAAAGGGAAATATGAGATAACTACCAATTTACCTTTTAGGCGAGGGCTCCAAGTTTTAAGTCCGTAGAGCGTGACTTCTCCTCCTTGTTCATTCTTCAGGTGTTTCAGTTGATGGGTGGCTTTCTCGAGTGGTTGGTTCTTCCTCCTTATTTTCCACTTCATCGTTCACATTTTTTATCTCTTCTTCCTCAGTCCTTAGAGATTGCTTCTTCCTTGCAAATACGACGCCTTCTCAACCTGTTCTTCTTTGGCTGTTCATAATCATTAAAGTAACAAATAGCCTTTTTCGGGGGAAGTTGAAGTGGACTTCTCCCGTATGGATGTAGATGATCGCCGAGTGGTGTTCGTGAACGGTCTTCCAAGTACAAGTGGCGGGTCCAGTTCTTCTTCTCCCATGTCTAGGACTAAGAAGTCGGTGAGGACGTAGTGGTCATGGATCTTCACAGGTACATCCTTGGCTATTCCCTCCGGGAATCGGTATGATTGATCCACTATCTGTAGTTACACATATGTAGGATACAAAGGCAATTTGCCAAATATTAATTCATAAGTCACCTTTGCCATTAGGTTGATGCCTGATCTAGTGTCGCAGAATGTTTTCTGGAAGTTCAATTGATTGATTGAGCAAGCTATTGTTGGAACTCCTAGATCTTCCATCTTGGTTAGCATTGGTGATCCGAGTAAGTGGTCATACTCCGCTCGACCGAGTTGATCATTCGTGTTTCTGCTGGTTCCGAGATGAGGACTCCTGGACGGGTGCACCTTCTTCTTTTTCGCCAGCCTTGTTCGGACCTTGAGGGTGGCAAAGTGGTTTGGTGGACTCATTTGAATTATTGGGTCTCCACCGGTTGTACTGTGGCCTCCTCTTTGGGCGAGTTGTCCTACCCTGTTGCTTAGTGTAACCATTGAAAGCAAACTTTACCTTTCTTTCTTCAACGTGGAAGTGAATCTGCCTAGATGACACGTAGATGCATGCATTGGCTATGTTGAGGAAGGGTCTCCCAAGAATGAGAGGCACATCCTCATCAGCTCCCATGTCTAGTATAATGAAGTCAGCCGGGAGATATTCATCTTGGATTTTCACCAAGATGTCTCTCATGAGTCCTTCGGGAACCGGATCGCTTGGTCCGCCATTTGTAGACGAATAAATGTAGGGTACAAGGGTCCACACAATAAGTTATCATAAGTTACCTTGGACATGATGTTGACACTTGAGCCAAGATCGCAGAAGGCGTTGTGGATCACTTGCGGTCCGATAGAGCACTCGATCGTCGGGCGGCTAGGGTCTCCCTTCTTGATGGTGAATGGAGCATCAAGGAGATAGCCATAGTTGGATCGGAGTGGAGGCTTACCAAACCTCGTGTTTATCAAGCTAACATTTTCTGTAGGATCCTCCCGGTTTCCCAGGAATCTTACCTTGCTCAAAGGATGGGACAAGCTCACCGCTAATTGAGCTAGTTGGGTTTCCAAAGATTTTATTAAAGCTCAATTGATTTTTAATAGCAGAATTAAAGGTGTCCATCTTGGCATTCAAGTTTTCAAGGGCCTTATCATTGGCAAAAAGCTTTTTATTAAGGTTGTCATTGATTTTAGCTTGACCATTGATAAGATCTTTCATGGACGGTTGGTTACCATAATTGTTGAAATTATTGCATGGACCATTACCTCCATTACCTTGATAGAAGGGGCGCGAGTTCCATCCATTTTGCCGAGGTCGATACCCATTGTTGTTGTTGTTATTGTTGACCTAAGCTCATGTCCTCCTCGTAGTCTTAGGGCAATTGTTGCCTGAGTGATCATCGCCACCACATACCTCGCACCATGGATCAGCTTCAATAGCACGGACGGGGGCATAGTGTTGCATGGCCTCCTTCTCCTTAGCACGCTCATCTAATCTTTTCATCAGGAGGTCCATCTTAGCTGAGAGCATGTCCACTTCTTGAACAGTGTGCATGCCCGTCTTCTTTGTTTGGAGACGTTCATCATTCCAGCCTTGGTTGGTTACCATCTTCTCAATGAGATCCTTGGCTTCTTTCACCTTGAGTGAAAAGAACGCTCCTCCTGCGGCAGCATCAAGGTGGCTTCGGGCTATAGGACTGAGCCCATGATAGAAACCTTAAATTAGGAGCCATTCTTCGATCCCATGATGAGGACAAAGCCGAATGTACTCCTAGAGATGTTCCCATGCTTTGGGAATGGTCTCATCTGCCTATTGCTGGAAGCTTGAGATCTTCCCTCGAAGAGCATTGGTTTTGCCCATCGGGAAGAACTTCTTGAGGAATGCATTGGCGCAGTTCTCCCAGGTGTTGGTGACTTCATGATTGGCATAGAACCACCGCTGCCTTCCCGAGCAGTGAGAACGGAAGAGGCGAAGGCGGATAGCATCCGATGTCACGCTTCTTGATCGTGAAGGTGCCACACACCTCCAAGAAATGCCGAAGGTGCGCATTAGCATCCTCATGGGGCTTCCCGCGGGTAATGGGTTTGCTTTGCACCATGTTGATCAATGCAGGCTTCAGCTCAAACTGGGCATCTCCTAGGTTCACTTGCGGTCCCGTAGCCATATTAGTGGCGGAGGGGGCAGCAAAGTTAGAAATAGCCTTCTGAGCCATAGCCTTCGGTGATGATGATGGTGCGGAACTTCCTTCCTTGAGTGGGCTTGACTCTGAGTTTGACGTCTGAGGTGGAACTTGACAACGTCTAGGACTCAGAATTCTTTCAGGATTATCAACGAAGTTGCTCGGTAGTTTAAAGCCACTCATGCAATGCCTATCTTTCACGATGAAGAGAAACACGCATTGTGGGGTAAGCCCTAACACTAGATGGTTACTTGAATTGATGATGACTTCCTGGATTCAATCTCAATTAATCTTTTTCTAGGCGTATGCTTCCCCGGCAACGGTGCCACAAATGCTTGTTGGTATTTCTTAACGTCGTCACTAGAAATAGATTTAAAACCTATCCCAGCAACAGCGCTAGAGATATCTGAGGGTATATCTTATGTCTATTGGTGGTTCCGCAACCGCACAGAATATACCGCTGTAGCACTTCACCCGGGAGTATTCCAAGGTATCGTTATTTATATTTAGCCCAAGGGAAGCAATAGCTAGAAAAGGATTATGTTAGAGAGAGAGATCCTTATGTTCACCACAATCTAGTACCAGCCAATGTGTAGGGTAAACAAAAGTGATAGGAAGGGTTGGAGTGAAGCTAACTAAGCAATACAGAATAAGACAATTAAAGGTACTAGTAAGGTATAGCTAGGTGGGAGGACAATGAGTGAGTAAAAGAATCCTATGACTCTAACTTTACTTTAGTGGTACGAATCTAGACATAAAAGATGAGACAACTAGTTGTGGTTCACACGACAAGTATGCTAGGCAGTAGGTGAGAAGTGGTGAATAAAACCACCATTAAACAAGCTACTATTTTACTGGGGCCTTACCTTTTAAGAACTTGCCTACAAACACGTGGTGGTCTATACAGAGACCAGACAGGCTGTCACTACCGTACTGGCTACCACAAACAATCTGTGCAGCAAGCGATAACCAAAGGCAAGATCGAGTCTAAGCACCATGCTTACACTTCCTCTTACAACTCTATATGTAGTTACACAGATCAACTAGAGCACCCTATAACAGGCGATGATCGCATACAGGCGAGGGTTCGATATGAACCAGAGCTGAACCACAAACTAAGTATAAAACACCTATATGCTAGATTTATATCACTACAACTATAGTCGAGATAACTAGAGCAAAGTTGCACTAAGTAAATACTAATGAAGTAGATACTAGAGTAAAGTATAGAAAGAACTATATATTATAAAGTAAAGATCTGAATACAAGAGGAAAGATAACTAAAGCTATACCAGACTCCTGAAGACCAGCTCCGGAATCCCGAGCGCAGCTCGACTCAACTCTAACTCCCACACTAGACTATCCTAGTACACTCTCTTGGAGTCTTACCTAGAGCTTTGCCTTCACTTCACTCCACACTCTCAAATGAGAGGGGGCAAGGGGGTATTTATAGCCCAGGATGGAGTAGGGGCTACTCCAGCGCCACGTCATCGATCCGCGTGACCTTCATTGTATGCCGTTGGATCAAACCGCCTTAGAACCGCCTTTCCATCGAGGGCTGAGGTGAGACGACACGTGTTCAACATGTAGAAGGTGGGACAAAGTCGGTGAAGAAGGTAAGAGGGGGCCGGCCGACCCCACCCTATGCCATGTGGACCTTCCTCCGGGTCCATGATGTTGGTCCCACCAGTTATTGACCTCGGCATTTGGCTGGATCTAGCTGTGACGTCCAATTTGTACCGACTCGATCCATGTGACCTCTTGATGGACCAATCAAAAAGGCCCTTTGGTTACTACATGGATTGGTGACATGGTAGGTGACATGGCATTTGTGGGCCCAAGTTGGCAGGTTGGCCGACTGCGTGCCTTTGCCATAACCGTGTCATTTTCGCCTTGTTTGCAAAGTCCTGTAGAAAAAATACTCCAAGTACAAATTTGGAACTAGTTATTGGATAAAATATGTTTATGGGATGTTCTTCTTCCTTTCGAACCGAGAATGTTAACGGTGTTTTTGATGATGTAAAATAATGGTGTTTTTACCGTCAACAATCATGCAAGACATAGGCACCTAGAGCTACTTAACTTAAACATCACTTGAGAATAACATAAAGATGGCAAGTAAATCAAGCATTACATACAAAACACATACATTAATCTGCTGCAAGCATTCATCCACCAAGAATTAATAAACATGTCTAGCCAAGCAAGTGTAAGCTAGAGCAATTAACTTAACACTGCAGTTTTAGGACAGCACCATATGAGTCACTTGTTTTAACAATAACTAGAGTTATACAAATCCAAAAGACATGAAACAAGACATTCCGAAAATCTTATAAAATTGTTGTAATACCCGGTTTTAAGGACAAAACCAAATATACACCATATGTGAGCCCGGAAGTCAAATCTCACATATAGTCACAATTAATGGAAATATCAAAACATAATGCTCAATAGATAATGAACTTAATATAAGAAGATAACCTCAAAGCGTGAACAATGGAAAGACACTCCGATCCCGGGATGAAGCCTCCACTCCACGAGGGACAAACCGACCGGGTTGATCACAAGCCTGACTCCTTCAAAATTCTAGCACTCAGGCAATCTTCTTGGTTTGAGTGGGAAATTGCAAGAATGAGTTCATGTCGAACTCAGCAAGAATAGCAAGGTAATATCTTACCCATAACTCATGATCAATATAACATAAGTAATGTATAGCATAAAACGATAAACTATGAACAACTTAACAAGCAAAGGTCATTGCCTTTAATGCTATGGTTCCAGGGCCGCTCATGTCCGTGAGCACGGCTAGTACACTAGTTTCATAAACTCTGCGCAGAGGTGTACACTTTCACTATGAGTCATGGTTCCCAAATGCAAGGGTTAGCTAGACCCAAACACCAAGAACCACTATGAAGCCTCTCAAAGGTTCGTCTAACAAGTTGGGGCGCTAAGTCGTCAGATATAGAACCCACCCTTCCTATATGGCACATAACCGCAGCCTATACACATATATATCCGGGCGGGGGCATACTATACCCAATTCGGCACTTCCTCCAACTCGCTAGAAAAATGATCTTTAAGGGACTAAAGTCAGAGCCATATAACCCTCATAGTTATACTGTAATACCCAGATTCGCTAAAGCAGACAAGTCCTAATGTTGCCAAACAATTCACATTTTAATGTTCATTGCATAAACATTAATCAAGTCATATGATCATGGTTTAAAGCTAGCATATCCCAAAACTATACTTGCCTTAAACTTCGGATCCTTCTTCTTGTCCATGCCTTCAAAGAACTTCTGAGGATCCTGATCTTCCACGAACTGCTCACCGACTGTTTATCGTCACAAAACACCACACAAGCATCCGAGCAACCACCATCTCAAGCATCAAAGACAAACCTAGAAGCATTACATCAATCGTTATATATAAAATAAGATATAAAGGTTATTAAACACTTTGGGCTTGTTCTAAGATCATGGGAGCACAAAAGCTAGCAAGAACAAGACTCACTATTTAAATGATATGAGAGTTGAAGGAAAAGATGGGAACAAATGGATTCAAGTGAACAAGGTATAGATGAAAAGGCATAGTTGAACTTATAGTCTTGAAACTTGGTAGGATCATGTGCAGCTAAAAGACACACAATCATGTAGGAGGGCTCATTGATTCATGCAACAGTTTTAGCGAGGAACGCTGCGAATCGCCGAGGCATCAAGGACACGCACATCGGTGGATAGTGATGTATAAGACGACCGAAAGTGCAAGGTTAGGACAAAAGACCAAAGGTTACTAAATTTATGTAGTTGCAAGGTGTTGTATGAAGGATATTGTGGCACAAAGGACATGATGTTTGGATCACCGGATAGCCAAGGAACAAGATGGCAAAAAGGCATTGCATAGCTGTTGGTATGGTAGGAGCAAAGGGCACGGTGGTGCTTATAACTCAAGTGTTGAACTGTATATGGCAAAGAAAAAAACTGCATAGAGGTGTGTGAGTTTATGGTATACATTGTGGTTGAATGGCATGACCACTGAAGCGACGATGCCATGGGAACGCCGCATGCCAACCGAGATCAACGCGGGTTCAGGACAGCAAGGACATGAAGCAACAAAACATTAATATATCTTTCATACTTAATACTATGACCATGATTCTTTGCAGGGGCATGTGCAACTATATAAAAGGATATTTATGCCAAAGAATGCATCAAGGGTTTCAATAGATCAACGGGAACGCCACTGCCAACAACCGGGAGTTGCTGTTTGGACAGCAGGAGTAGCATACACTTCGGCTTTGATATCTCGGCCATCGGGGATTATATAGCCAAAAGGACTTGTGTGATCATGTTCAGGGATGTCATGAACATCTAGGTTAAAGGGGCTTGATGATTTCGTCAGCGGATAAGCGGGGAACGCCAAAACTACTCAGAGCTCCAATCTGACAAACTGCAGGAACAGCAGGCACGGAGATGAAGATAACTCTTATCTCACAGCAGTTATGGAGGAACCCTTTTACAGAGGCGTGTTCAAGGATGTTATCTACAATTTCACCAAAGGGTTTCATGTATGAATGAACGAAACAGCGAGGAACGCCGATTCCGTAAACAACAACCACCCTGGCCGCGAGGACAGCAACACATACAACCGGTAAACTTCGCCAGGGATCAACCATACATCATCTAAGGATCATGATACACAGCGAGGAATAGGAAAACGAGATGGGGAAGATTATGGAGTGTTATCACCATGGGGGATTACTTGGTGGAGGGAAGAGACGCATCAACGGCGGCCCGATGATGACGATGCGATGCGACGGGGCTTCCTTCTCGTGTTCGGTTGATCGGGCGGCCATGGAGGAAGGTATATGTGAAGGCTAAGGGATGGGAGATGAAGAGACGGAAGACAAAGGGGTCATGCTTGATATTTTGCCCAAGATGAAGAGGGCTGCCAAGGGTGACGTGGGAGAGAGGAGTGGTAGAGTTAGAGGGCTGGTTGGACTTGATTTTGGACCACAAAGGAGAGGAGGATGGTTGGGCTTGGACCAATGGTAAGAGCCAAGACACGGTTTGGACCCGATTCGGCTCAAAGCAAAGATGGAGTTTTGGGGGCATGTTGATTGTGGTCTTTATGGGTTGTGGGCTTTGATTGAGAGTAGGTGTCTTTCTCTTTTTTTTATTTTATTTTCAAAATTTTGCAAAGGGATTTTCAAAAGGATTTGAATCTCTTTTTGATTTTTGAAACAATCACTCAAAAATAAACCCAATGCAATGGCATGTATGCTCATTCATGTTGCTATCTTATATTTGATTTTAATTTCACAAAATTTATTATTTACCTAAGTTTGAATGCTCACAAAAATACATAATTAAATCATTTTAGACTATTTTTTGAATAATGCAAAATTTGGGGTGTTACAATTGTCTATAATTCATATTCAATGACCACAACAAGATTCATAATTTATCTTGGTCGAAATTACAAAGGCACAGAAATTGTTCCCCGGAAAATAGGCAGAAGAATAGATTTCGACCCTGATTAAGAATAGCCACATCTCCTAAACCATTGAGACAATGGACATAAAATTTGAACAGTAGCTAGGTATACAAGTTATCTACATTTCATATTTACACATCTCAAACTAATTCAAACATTATCATGGTCAAATAAGTTAACCTTCCTAGGCTGTCCTGGAATTCCGAGAGAACATGTAATTTCTGGACACTCACTTTGGCAGACCACCATTTCTTAACCATAAGGCCAATGGCCTTGAAATTTTAATAGCAGATAGATATACCAATTATCTACAACTCCTCTATAGACCATATTCACAGAAAACATCATCTAAAGCATGAAATGATATCAAGAACAGAGACTAGTCTCGCTGTCCTAATCTATCAAGCAATTGTTAGAGAATAAAAATATATGCTCATGTGCCAAACTAATACATGAGCCAAACAAACCATACAAACATGTCACATATATCACATAAACACCAGAAAGTATAACATTCATCTCCAAATAAATTTATTTAATACATTTCTTATTTTATTTAGATATTAAGGCCTATATATGATCACATATCTAACATGTTTAGAAAATTCCACAAAAATTAATAGAGCTAACATATGCACCCAAAAGTCTACTATACAAATTTCATATGCTCAGGTTTTATAATTTACCCACTATGAAAAATACAAATCTTTATTGCAAATAATCATGTGAGAGTAAGTTAAATCTAAAACTCAAATTTCTGTAAACAGAGAATCATATTACAAATCAATATGATAGAACAACCTCATACAAGGGTTATGGAACCACATCTTCCAATTTAGCATATTTATTTTAATTATAAATGATTTATTAAGAAGTTAAATCAATAACTCAATCATCAAGCATCCAATCAGCATGAAATCTTTACCACAGCACACCCATAGCACTATAAAGATACCATAAAAATTTCATAGCAGTTGGACCACTAAAACTTTAGATATGAAAAGACAAACATTACTAGCATTAAAAACATAATCTGCATAAACCTATTTTCACAGCAAACATTAAACCAAAACATGCCACATCATAGATCCACTGCATAGAGAATTTCTCAAGGATTCCAAAAAGTCCTCATTTGCTATTTTTGGAGTTTTCTATGAATTACTATGAATTTCCAAAGTTCAGCTACTTTCCTACAAATGGGTCCTTATTGGCACTATTCACATGAGTCTATGGTTTCATAGATAGGACCTTCCCTTTCTTTAAATTCTTGCGGGGGTCCTTGACGGGATTTGGGAGCGAGGGAGGCGCCGAGCTCGCTGTTCCCGCCCGGGAAGGCACGCCAACGATGGTGGAGGGGCGGAGGATCGGGAGGGCGGTGCGCCCGGGCTACTCGGCTCGCCCGGCCCATAGTGGTGCCCCCGCCACGAAAGCTGGCGCCTACAGGGCGCGTGACCGTGGTCCCGCAGCCGCCTTTCCGGCGACCAAGAGAAGTGGGGAGGGCTGTGCTCGGGTTTTTGAGATGGTGGCCAAGTTGGTGGCGAGCTCGGTTAGGCTAGGGATAGTGGGGTGGAGGAGGAACGAGTGCGGGCCATGGAGCTCTGCCAGTCCGGCCATGGCGATGCAGGCCGCCGCTTGCGCTGGGCGAGGAGAGAAGGCGGAGGGGGCGAGAGAGCACTAAGTGGAGCGACAAACCGGCCTCCCGCCGCGACTTGGATGTGTCATAGACCCTAGCCGCCGGCTGGCCGGGCGACGTGCGGAGCGTAACAAGGGGATTCGATGGCGATGAAGCGGCGGGGTAAACCCCTCTCGCCTTGGCTTCGGTAGTGTCTTTACTGAATGATAGATGATCTTGCCGATCGGCTACAAATCGAGTTCAAGTACTCCTTATTACGCATTAATCGACCTCACAGCCCACATGTCAACAATGCAAATGAAAAACGTAAATAACGATCATCTCAACAATATGCCTTCCTCTCTGTTGCTTGCTCCTCATATCGTGGCGACGCCGTCAGGTGTGACACCTCCCCCCATCTAAGAACCGACTTGCCCCCAAGCCGCCGCGTCGAGAAACCTGTTCTTCAAGACATGGTAGACCTCCCATGTGGTAGTACATGATGGCAGCTTAGACCTACTTACCTTGACCTGTTGAATAGCGGTGTTCCCCTTTTGACCAAAAAACATTGAGAATTGTTTATGGGGGCGGTATCATCATCCTCGAAGTCGATGGTCGCTGTAAAGTGTCATATACGAGTATAATCTGCGATAAATGGCTTTCAAGACTCCTCGATCCTCTACGGCGGCTACGGTGAGGCCATCCACGTCGCCCCCAATTCTTTTCATTGGCTGGGCGATTTTTGCAAAAAAACCCTTCCCTTTTGAACAAATCGCGTTCACGGTCTAGAAAAACTCTAGTAAACAGTAACTTCGAGTTTTGACTTTTTTACCTTTTACTCCCGTATTACCCGACCTCCTACACCCGAAGAAGGGAAAATTCGAATTTATGGTCATTTTCATTTACCGCAGCCCTGTACCTTTTGCAAAAAGAACCCGCCTCTCCCCACCGAATATATCTGCGCCCCTCCATCTCGGCAAAAAAAAAATACCCTCACGGCCTCTCCCTCTCCTCCCGTGCCGCCCGCTCCTCCGGCGGACGGGCGCTCCGCCCGCCCGCCGGGCGGCGATAGCGGCCACCGGCGGCCTCCTCCTCCTCCCCCCCGGGCCGCCCTCCTCCTCCCTCTCCCGGCGTGCCCTCCTCTTCCCTCTCCCTCTCCACGCTCACCCCCCTCTCTTGTTGCCACCGACGGCCATGGCAGCCACCGTGCGTGAGTGAGGGCGGCATGCGTCGGGTCGCCCCTCAGAACGCCCTACTAGAATCTCCCACCGGGGCTACCCTAACACATATTCACTAGGACTAAAATAAAACGTCCACAAAGAGCAACTATTATGTAAAAATTACGCTTTTGTAAACAAAAAAGTGAGTACTTGTGGTGATGCCGCTACTCCCAGTTCCCATGCAGTCATAATGGTTTAGCACCTAAAAACCAAATAAACACAAGAGTGAGTAAAAACACTCGGCAAGTACATTCGAACCGAAAAGAACAATTAACTCCCGAGAACTCATGAACGCAATTCATCGAACTCCAAATGAATAGTAGTTTCCGCCAAAACGAACAATACTTGAATACTCCTTAGCATTTATCGGTAAAAGTCGAGCAAGTGGGGCCAAAGACTTGCTCACGTGCAACTTGAATATAAGAACCAGATTGCACCAGGATAAACCGCACCGAATTGAATTTAAATGAAAACGTGATACTTGAATGTATAAAGTCCGAAACTTGAATATGAACCATGAAAGGTATAGCACATGAAACATTTGAATTAAAGGAAATTCAAAGAGGTGCGTAGCCCAAGCAAAGGTTCGTCATGCACTTGCCTTAATTTCGACGAGAACAAAGCGTCACATGCTTGGTACTTGCAAAGATCCAACCTTTCTCTTTTTCGCTTATTACACGTAATAAATGATGTATTGCTTAACATAACGGAATGCATGTCACGATGCACCATGAAAAGCATACAAGTGCATAAAGGAACTTTAAACAACTTATGAAAGTTGAGTACAAATTTTCTTCAGCGTCTGCAATAGCAAGTAATGAGCATAAAACACTTTAGTTATTTACCACAAGTTGATTATGAGCATCACGAGACAACTAAGCCGGTGCCGAGGAACAGCAGAGGTGATCATGTTCCCAGGTCTACAATCAACTCCAAAAATCCACCCAAATCATATTATGATTTATGCTAGTCAATTTGATAGTCATTAACTAATAATTAGGGCATATAATTAAGGATATACTTAAACATCATCAAATTATTCCCAAACTTTTCTGTGAAGGTTGATACTAGCATAAAACAGATACACAAGAAGTTTCATGATCATTGGATATTTATTTTAACCTAAAAAATTATGGAAGTAGCATTTCTTAATTAAAAGAGGTAATTTTAAATCATACCCAAACTATCAATTCTCAAAGTTTCATATTTTTTTCTACATAGATATCATCATAAGTAAGCTACACAAACATTTTCATGAATTTAGCATGCATCAATAATTAGTTATGAAATTCACAAATTCAGCACATATCCTGAAAAAAAAAAAGAGAAAACTGCACTGTACACCACTATTCACCTGAGTTTATGGCTGTGCAGTTAGGCCCCTGGAAGAACTTCAATTGTTGTACAGGGTCCCTGGTCACAAATTGGGAACGGAGGAGCTTAGGAAGCTTCGATTTCGACCATGGAATTGCTTATTGGCGGCAAAGGAGAGGTGGGGAAGCATCACCTCGTTTGGGTGGTTCCGATGACGGTCGTGGTTCGTCCCGAGGCGGCTCGTGGAGCTCCGGCCACGTGAGGGCGACTGCGTTGCACATGGCGCTGCTCTTTGTGGCTGCTTCCCAGCGGCGAGGAGAAGAAAGGAGGGGTGGCCTGGCCTGCTGCATTCTACTGACAACTGGAGGCTCGGCCAGCCCCGCCAGCCTTGGCCCGGCCATGGCTGCTGCAGTGAGCCCGGCGTCCAGCCATGGCAGCCGCTGCTGCTACTCGCCCTGCTGCTTGGCACAGGAAGGAAGCGAGGGAGATGGCCAGCAGCTGCTGCTTCAAATGCTCGGCAAGGAAGAAGAGGGAGGCAGGGCGGCTGCAGCTGAGAGGAGAAGGAAGGAGGGCGCTGGCTTGGAGGAGGAAGGGAAGAAGGGGCGCCGGTGCTGCTGCTTTGCCCTGCTCGCTGCTGTCCAAAACAGAGTAAAGAGACAGGAAGAGGAGAGAATGAGGGAGAGGAAGAGAAATCAAATTTCTCCACTCCATTCAATTAAGGTGCAACACGTAGGGAGGGGAGGTGGCATCGACGTTCCTGGAAGCAGATGGAAGGCGGCGGCGAGCAGGCAGGCAAGCTAACAGCTCGGTGGCAGCTATAGCTTCCTCTGTACTGTACTAGTGCTTCTTCCTTCCTTCTTCATCAAATATCTCCCAAATCCATAGTATAACTTGGCAAACCCCCAACATAAAAGTTGTTCAAAATTTTATGTTCTACAAATTTGCTTTTGGAGCATCACCAAATTCTCAATAGTTTTGAAATTAGATTTTTAAAACTTTTATTTTGATAATTCCACCCAAAACATTTTAAATTAAAAAAATTAAATTTCAACTCAACCAACACGTGCAACATATAGCAACATATACATGTTAATATTGAAACTTGAAATGCATTTAGGCCATGATGCTTGATAGTAACACATGAGGATGATCATGTTTAAAAATTTTAGTAACTTTTTAGCATCTAGGACGTTACACCCTCCTCTCCCCCCTCCATGCAGCCGCCCGTGGCGCTCCCCGGCGTCGCCTCCTCCCTCCCCTCTGCCCGATGGCTTGTGCTATAGGAAACCCTAGGTATGTGCAAATCTGTGCAGATCCATCAAATGATGGTGTGTTCTTTTTTTTTTTTGGTTCCATAGAGCTACGCATAGATTGAATTTCAGCTTCCTCATAGCCTGGTATTTTTTCCCCTGCGGGTTTTGCTCAATGGCGTAATTGTTATGACATTTTTTGGTTCCTGAGTCGATGGGCTCTGCAGATTTGGGGATTACTGAGTGTAAGTGCATTTTAGTACATTAGACCAGTGCCAACTACTAAAACCCATTACACTGATTGCCTATTCTTAGAATTATATATTGAAAAGAATGTTAATGTGCTTCCTAACTTATTCTCAGTATAATCCTTGAGTGTAGATTTAGACATCTCAATTTTACCTTTGATAAGTCAAGTTATAATTCCCTTTCATGCCTATATTTATTTATTTTCCATTGTTTTACGGTTCATATGGGCTTCAAAAAACATTTGAATCTGAATTGTGGTTATTCATAATTTCAGCATCATGGATTCAGCATTCATCTTATTTAACCAGTGTCAACTACTAGAAATCCATTACACTGATTCTTAGAATTTTATTCCAACGAATGCAAATATGCTTCTTAACTTATTCTAAGTATAATCCTTGTGTGTAAATTTAGACATCTCAATTATACCTTTGATATGTCAAGTTATAATTGTTAATGGCTTGTGAACTGCTGGCATGTTAGCGATTAAGCTTATCTGATTTGCCCAAACCTAAACTGATGATATATCAAATATGACTTACTAAATTTGTGGAGACAATGTGTAGATCAGCTTATCCTCTTCTAAGCACCTGCATATTTACTTACCACCCGTTGTATTTGTTGTTCCCGGTTTTATCTATCTTATTATATAATTTATATTTACCTTGATCTAATATACACTTTCTAAATTGTTGAAAAGGTTCACTATTTTTGGCCTGTCACTTCTGACGCTCGAAGCATGAGTGAGGTTATGTGGTATGACATAACTAACCAAGCAGGAGGAAATTATCGTCACCGTTCCTGTAATGTTTGGGAGGTATGTCCATTTGGTAGCGCATCTCTGTACCAATGAAAAGAAAAACTAGATGAAATCAGTTGCATGTTGACAGGCGTATTCTGATTCCTCAAATCTGAATGTTCGAAGGCCCAGTAATACATCTCTCTCTCATTTCATATGACATATATCTGTCTAGAATTCAGGCTAGATGTTGGGGGTGGTGGGGGGATACACATTCAGTTTGGCAAGATGACATAGCGTCTTTGTTTTGGAAACCTCCTTTACTCTCAAACTTTTAACTGAATTCTGATAGTTTAGTACTTGCATGGTATCTGATGTCAAACAATACATAAACCTATATATTTCCCAATAGTATTTCTTTTTATTATCTCTGAGAGCATAATAGCTCTTTTACTAATGCATTGGCCTTTGGCCACCACCCCTATACTTAGTTTTCAGGTCGGAGCTACAGATATATAGGAATAGCTAGGAACTAAGATACAATATTTCTGATTCTTTCATACTGTTTGGGAAGATATAATGGGTGCAACGGAAGGGATCAGGGACTTAACAGTCAGGGCCTTAAAGTCCTTGTTTGGTCCATAGGCATGAGAATTCGGATGGCACAGCTGGACTGTAGCCTATAGAAGTAGAGCAGAATGAAATTTCTTCTAGAAAAGAAAGCACAAAGTGAAATGTATGATTTTGAGGTGCTGAGGAGGAAGTAAAGCTCTTTAGATGAATGCAGCAAAGTGGCAATGCTATGGACAAAGGCAAAGAGGCAAGTACCAATTAGCTCGAAAGTGGCGAGAGTGAATGCAAAGAGATAAACAATTTGTGTCCTGTCTTTTTCTTTCTGTCAGTTGTGCTTTTACTAAGTCAACCTATTTTTCTTAGATTCTATGGCAATGGAAAATGCATATTATCTGCTGGTCAAGATCGAGCATTTTGTTTCTCAGTTATCCAGATAGCTAACTGAAGCATATGCCCAGTATATGTCTCTGGCAATGGAAAATGCATATTAGCTGCAATACTTTTCCTTAGGTTCCATAGAGGATTTTGTTTTTCTTCCAATTTTCATCTCTGAACACATGCCACTGTTTGATATCTGAAGCATATGCCCAGTATATGTTGATGGTGTGAGAGCACTGAAATTATACTGAAAGCCTCCTTGCCTGTGATATCGGAAGCATTTAGTGTTTAAATCAGGAAGCTGTCAAAATCCACCTGCTGTGATGGGAAGGTGGCCAGTATATGTCTATGGCAATGGAAAATGCATATTAACCAACATTCCTGATGTCTATGGCTGCTGGACTACATCTTGCCGATTTTATTCCCTTTACTATTGCATTTTTGTTACCTGAATTGATGTCCTAGGTGCTTGATCCAGTGGTAAAAATGTTTACAGGTGCAATCTTGAAGTATTAATGTGCATTGAATGACAAGTGAAGCTGCAACGATCTTGTTGTGCATGTTTTTTTTCGCATGTTAGTGTTTGTTATCTCAAACTGTATGTACAGCCTAGACAATCTACTAAAGTGAGGTAGCCTAACTTAGTACTTTAATGTCACAACTGCATGTACTTACTAAACAATTCAATGGCATCTTCTTTCAAATATGCATTAATTAATGTAATGTGTGTGATTCTACATGGTAATGCGTATTAAAACAGATCTTAATATCGACACATCGATTTTTGTAGGGTCAAAGAAGGTGAAGATTTATACTACTATTGCTGGGCCTCAACAAAATTCAGGAACTAATGCACGGTTGGTATCTGGCTACAATCTCAAGAGGAAGATACGACACAGTCTGTTATTTACCAATAATAATGTTTAACAGGTAACATTGTATGGAAACTGTGTGCTTCTCTCCAATAATTTGTATTTACATATTGGTTATTCCTTTACTTAATTATAGCTCAAGGTGTTCACATAGGATTGTAAGTTAATTGAAAATGTGTTACCAAGCTACCCGATATGCATCCTCTGTATATGGTCCTTCAACTTTTTAGGTCATCTTTCATTTTTCTGTCTGCGTATCTTCAGTTTGTTTTTGTATGAATCAAAAGACTTGAGCACTATAGCCAATAGATTATAGGAACATTCGTTTATGTAATTCTTTCATTATGGCTTATGCAAATGGCTTTTGGTCGTCTTTCATTTTCGTGCCTGCACATTTTCAGTTTGTTTGACCTAAAGGGAAAAAAAATTGTATGGATCAAAAGACTTCAGGACATTAGCTAATACATTATGAGAGCATTCATATGGGTAATAGTTTCGTTATGGCTCATGCAAAATGGGTCCAGAGATCATTTGTTGGCTACATAAATGTAGTTGCAGTTTTTGCTACCTTTTGTTCTCTAAAAGGATCAAGGCCTTGCCATTTTTTTATTAAAAAACATTCTTTAGGTACTTCCATTTGCGTACAAAATAAGAGCAGCAGACAAAGGACTCAGTATGCGGTAAACAGAATAATAGATAGATACAGCTTGTTCTCAGCCTCCAATTCTAGGGACCAATTATTTTTTTGGTAGTATGTTATGCCTCGATAAGCCTCAACTTTACTAAAAAGGTGCCTGTACCCACCTGCGATGCTTTGTGTTTAGATTTAGCCTCACTGAATATGAAATGTGCTCGCATTATTTTTCCTTCAGATAAGCTAGAATTCAGTTTTATTTTTTGGTATCTCCTTTTATCATTTTAACAATAGATTCTGCCTATTTCAGACCGTAGGTTTTACCTGTTTTAGAAGGTATTATGTTCATTGGCCCGCATTCTTATATTGATGATAAATTCCTATCAAAAAAAGGTTCTGGACCATCTTCTTTTGTTGAACGTTGAACGTCAGTGGGCCTTTGTGGCTGTCCGCTGTATGGTAGTTCTCTTAGCACGGTCTGCCCCCTTGTCTCCTGCATTTTCCCTTTTCAACCAGTGAATGATGCTATCTTGTTTGGCACTGGCCATAATTTTTCCCAGGCACTGCGATGTATTGGCAATTTGGTGTTAAGAAATCCTCAGAATCTTGATTCTCTTGCAAGAAAACAAGTCGGAGAAGAGCCCATGTCTGTGGTTTTTTCACATCTGTTGTTTGTGGTGGTGGTGGTAGATATTACAGAGTAAGCCCCTTTGTCATGCCTCTTCTTATTTAGTTGTTTTTTTTCTTTTCCACGTAACTTGATTTACCTGAGTCTGGCATGACCTATTCAATCGGTCTGTTATTGCATCATATGACATGCTGTCTGCGGGTTCTTGTTATTTCCATGGCTTCTCAACTCGGAGTTTATTTTTTAACATAGAAACGATTTCAATATTCTATCTAAAACCTCCAAAAAGTTTTTAGGTTTAATGGAATGGAATTTATGTGTGTGCATCCTGAAGCTTGGGTTGTCCTGTTATCATTCTCCTTCCATTATTTTGAACCATGGAAACGAATTTTGGAACCATGGATGGAATTTTGGAAGGATGGCTGCAAGTGCTCCCTCTTTGAGTATTTTTCCCATCTCCAACTCCATCCTGATGCGGCGAAGGCTAAGCGAGGGTAGGCACGGCAGTTGCGGCTGCCCTCCTCTCACCCCTCCTGTTGCGGCGTGCCAACTAGGCCAGCGTCGCGGAGCACTGGCCAATGACCTATTTACATTAAATTAGAGCTCTTCACATGCTTATGATTTTAAAAGAACTCAGTTTACAACATAGGTAACACGGTAATACCCCATGTTATTTGTGTAACCAAACTTGGTAAAAGCTTGGATTGTTTTTACATTATCTGTTTCAGCTTATTATTCTAGCAGTTTTGCTACATCAGATATGTGGGTTACCATGCCTAAAACATAGATCACAGTGTTCTTAGTTGTAGCATTTGTCTGACTGAGAATTGAGAGAATTTTGAGAGGTGCCTGATTGTTTGGTTATGACCTAGGCAGTGCTGTACGCTTAGCACTACTCCAGTTCTTATTAGCTCTGAGCTTTTGGCACCATTAACTGAATTAGCTGCCCTGTTCTCTGCCATTGCAGAAGGAGAAGAAACGAGGAAGGAAATCTAAGGCAACTTCTCAGCTTGCTTCTTCTGAGAAGGTAATGATATCTTCGTGTTGGGTGCAGCCAAAACTTTCATTTTTAGTGCCCTGTCAAATCCAAAATAACCATTTATCTTTAGCTTATTCACATGTGCCTTGAAGCCAGTTACTTTTATTCTAAATAATCACACAATCTGTGTCCCTGGTCCATTTTGCTTTAGTATTGTTTGCTATTTGATTTCTGCGAAGATGAACTAAACAAGCTACTGACACATTTCTAAGAAAATATAGACCAGGTATGCTGAGTTGTGTATTTAGGTATTAAGAAGTACCTATTTCAAATGGCTATTTAAAAAATCGTATACAACCAATGGAATTGGCTTTAAGGGTATTAAGAAATAGCTGTTTGATTTAACAGATATAACTGATTGAATTGCTTGTTTAGGTATCAAGTAGGCATTTGAGAAGACTATTTTCATAAGCATATAACTGAGTTGGCTAAGATTCATGAAATAGTTATTACACATACTTTTCTGAATTATGTGTAATTTTAAAAATTGATTCGAACATTTGAGTCTCCCTCCATCCTTCCCTCCTATAGTAACAGAGGGTGTACTGGAGACTGGAGAGTTACAGATGAACTGTTTAAGCAATATATAAATAATAATCCTTTTTTGCTTGATTTGTTGTTTTCTCTCACCTTCTGTTTTAATTGCCATTATAGGTGTATTGGTTGTTCACCTACTGAAATTGTAAAGGCTTTTATTGAAGCGCTCATCTTCTGTACACGAACCCAAAAGGCAGAAATTTAGAGCTTTGAGTCATGGAGTTAAAAATGACAATTTGACATAAAAGCGGAAATTCAGAGGTTGGGGTCATGAAGGCTGACAATTCAACATCAAAATTTTCCCTGCAATAACTAACAGTTCTTCTTTTTTAGATAATGGATTAATCAAATCCGCCTCTACATCCGAGGGATGTACATAGCCAATTATTACAAAAGAGAGAAAAAACAAAAAAAAGAAAAAGCCATAGTCTTATAGATAGACCCGACATTACAAAGAAACGAAATAAATGCTTCGACCCTCTATTTGATTAACGAGAGGGTGTCCATGGCTTGCTCTTGACGCCGCAGCTTGGGTCCCAAAGCCCGTAGTGCGGGGGGGCATGGCTAGGAGCGGGTGTGCTTGTGTTGATGCCTTCAAGAAGGTAAATGGCGTCCATAGACGCCACCATCAACGAAAGGAAGAGGAGGAAATTACAGCGACGCCTCAAGGGGGGAAAATGACGTCGATTGCGTCATCGCCATCCCGCCCAAAGATCGCCAGGCGGGGGTTTTCACCCGTATTCCAAGATCCTGCAAAAGGCAGCCAAGCCAAACCTACACATGACAAGATGCCGGAGATGATTGGCGGGGTCTTCACCCCGATGCAGCGAGGTAGCGAAAAAAACACGGGCTTACGGTGTCCTTTGATGTGGATGTCGGAGCTGATTTGCAGCCGCCCCGGGAGCGACGTGGTCTCGAGCCGAGAGCCTGTTGTAGTTGATCCAAAGCCATGACCTCGAGGGAGGGCGGGTTGGGCGGCTTGTTGAGATAGCCGGTGCCAACGCCGCCATCCCCATCCGGCCCCGAGTCCGGATCGACCCCACGACCGCCGCTTGGTATCCCCGACCAAGGCAACGCCCGCCCGAATCCGCCACAGGCGCAGCGGGCGGATCGTGCCCCAATACCCAAATCGCCCGCCGCCGGAGACCCTTCACCGGGAGAGGCATGCGCCGTCCGAGTCCGTCCATCCACCTAACCGCGGGGGAGAACGGTTGCCGCCCGTCCGCGTCGCCAAGCCCACGGAGGCGCTGAGCCAAATCGGCCCGCCGCCGCCGGCAGGCCGCCACCTCGCAGCACCGCCGGGCGACCAACGCACCAACCCTAGGTCGGTCCGCCCACGGGCCGATCCGCCGCACCAACCGCTGGAAGCCCGATCCGCCGTGGGGAGGCCGGATCCGCCGCTGGGAAGCCCGATCCGGCCGCTGAGGGAAGTATCACGGAAGGGGGGAAGCGCGACCCTACCCTTTTCGGGAGGCTGGAAGCCGCCCGCCGCCCGGTGGGCGGACTGGGCGGCCGGAGGAGGGCGGCCGGGGGGAAGGTTGGGCGGCGCTGATGGAGTCGCCTCCCCGAAGTCGCCCTCGTGAGAGGCGCCTCGAGAGGTACAATTCTCATCTCCCGGTCACACTGTATGCTCTAGATATGTAAAATATTAACTATTAACTGCTTTCTTGTGACATGTATCAACTGTTTATTTAATTTAACGACCTTCCTACACTGAAATGCATATCGCTGTAATCTACATCTTTGTCCTATTATTTTGTTTCCTCGATCATTCGCCCAGCCCCCATCTCCGTGCGCAGATTGTTGTAAAATTTTCCCTTACTTCCTTACCTAATTTTCATTCCTACATCTTAGCAATTTACCCCACATGAAGGTCGACTAATCAGGGAAACAAACATACATTTATGGTTAGTTCAGTTATCGTCAATCTAATATACTCAGCTTGGTCAACAATTAGTTCGTTACTCTTTGATTCCATCCATATATATAGTTTACCAAACTAATAGCCATCCCATATTGACCAATGACTCCAGCCAAAGGATCGGCGCGCAAATGCGCGCCTCCTCACTAGTGTGTTGGGAAATGTGGAAAACTGGGTGGATGAGTGATGATTCTGGGAGTGCCAACTTGTAGGCGACGGCACCAATCCATTCCAGTACTTTGAAAGGACCAAAATATTTAATAGCCAGTTTGGGGTAGGGTCTGTTTGCCACTGATGATTGAGCATAAGGCTGAAGTTTTAGAAGCACTTGATCCCCTCATCGAAATCTTTTCTCTTCCCCGTCGACCATCAACTTCATCCTGTTTTGTGCTCTCAAAAGATGCTGTTTGAGTGATTCCAAGTGCAACTCTCTGTTTTCAGTTATCTCAGCAATTGATGGAGCAGTGTCAGAAGGAATAGAAGGTACTGATCCAATGTTGGGTTCATAGCCAAACAATGCTTTGAATGGTGAGCAGCCCAAGGCAGTATTGTAAGAGGAGTTGTACCAGAGTTGGGCTAAAGATAGCCAAGCCTTCCAATTTGTAGGTGAGTCTTGCACTGAGCATCTAAGGTACATTTCCAAACACTGATTCACCCTTTCAGTCTGACCATCAGATTGTGGGTGATATCGCGTAAGATAAATTCAGACTGACATCATGGAGCTTGAATAGCTGTTTCCAGAAATTGCTAAGAAATATTGGGTCCCCCTCGCCGATTTATCTTTTGGGAAGACCATGGATCTTGACAATGTTGTCCATAAACAACTAGGCTATTGTTGATGCTGTATATGGATGCTTAACTGCAATGAAATGGGAATACTGACTCAGTCTGTCCACCACAACCATGATGATAGAATAGCCTTGTGATTTGGGGAGACCCTCAATGAAATCCATGGTGATTTCTTGCCATACTCCTTCAGGCATTGGCAATGGCTGTAAGAGTCCAAATGGAAAGGTATTGCTGTGCTTAGCTTGGCGACAAGTGGCACACTGTTTTATATAACTATCAACACTATTGATATGATTTTCATATTTCCAAACTTAACAACTTAAAAGTTATTCAAGATTTATGCTCCCAATGTTTGACCTAATCCTTTTCTAAAACATCCTCTAATAGTGATATGGAGGGAGTATAAAGCTAAGGTATTAATATTCATGACACTAGTAGAGAACAAACTTTCGGTCCAGAGCTTTAGTCCCGGCCTTTTTTGGCCCCGGGACTAGAGGAGTTAGTCCTAGTTGGAGCCACCGACCGGGACTAACGTCCCCCCGCCCAACCGCTAGCCCAAGAGGGATTGGCATGGGGGTCATCAGTCCCGGTTGATAGCTCCAACCGGGACAAACACTCCTTGTCAATGGTCAAAAGGCAGTAGGGATTCTTAGTCCCGAAGTTGTGGCTACAACCGGGACTAAAGATTAACTAAACACAACCCGGGACTAAGAATCCCACTATATATAGCCCCAAAGACCATTGTGTCTCCCCGCAGAAAACAGAGTGGTCTTTGTTTGTGGGGTGCGCTGCTTGCTTCAATTTTGAGCAAGTTCTTCTCCAATCTTCTAAAGGTTAGCAACTTCTTCTTCTAATCTTTTAATGGTAAATATTGTAGATCACTCCATGCTAAGTATGTTGACACATTTTATATATGTTTATCTAATATATTTATATATGATTTTTGTAATGGTAAATAATGTATCTCTTGATATGTTTTAGTAATAAACATATAAATGTGTGGGTGTTTAGATTAAGAATAAGAATGGTGTTGATTTTATGTATATTTGGATTAGGAATGGTTGATTTTATATACATTCATTTCTACATGGATGTGTGTGTCTTGACATATTTTATATATGTTTCTCTAATATATTTATTTATATATGATTTTTTTTGCAATGTATCTTGACACATTTTAGGTAAGATGAATGGCGGTGGGATGCCCGCTCCTCACAGGTTCCAGAATTTCACCTTGGTGATCTGCCATTTGCGTCTGCGCTAGATACGACCGTTCCACATGCGTTCGATCCGGCCATAGTATGAAATATTTTAATTTTTGCATCTATGCTAGTTAAATAAGTATGTATTATATATATATATATATATATATATATATATGTATATACCTATGTCTTATACTACACCCTGGTGTAGAATTGATTCTACACCCAGCCCAGCCAACTAACCGGACATGCCCCCAACTGATCCAGCCAACCCATCCCGCTCCCCCTCGCGCGCCTGACCCGCTAACCGCGCACCCTCCACGCGCGCCCGACCCGCTAACCCCGCCACCCATAACCACGCTTCCCCCACCAAACCTTATCTGCCGATTGGAGCCCCTGATTCAAACCCTCCCTACCTTTTCCACCGAGATTGTAGGTGGCGGCGGCGATTTGAGAGTGCTGCGGCGGCGGGATTCGCGATGGCGGCGGCCATGGTCTCTGGCGTCGCCCGCGTTGGGCTGTGAAGCGGCACCCGTGCTCTGCGTTCCCCCCTTCTGCAAGGTCTGGACCCCCTCCGCTCATGGCACGCACACTGTGAGGGGCGACGGCGGCGGTGTTTTCGCAAGGGGGTCGCGGTGGTGGAACGGCGGCGTGGCTCCCCAGCGGCGTCCGCGCGGGGCTGTGCTCCCTCCCCTTCCATCTTCAAGAGGTTGTGTTTTGGCTTGTTGTGTTTTGCTTCGACAGTTTGAGGGCGGACGACGTCGGTGGTTCACTGGTTCGTGAGGGAGTGCTGTGAGGAACGGCGGTTAGGCTGTCTTTTCGTCTGGGGCCTGTTCACCCATCCCCCTTCTCGTTCGCGTCTGCGAGGAGCTTCTGGCCCCTACCCTTTTCGTCGTTTGACCACATCGGAAGGTGAGGTTGCAGTGGTGCGCCCCCGTGAAGGACTCGCTGATTTTTTGGATTTGCACGTGCACTGGTGATTATCTCCCCCCCAACCCGCATGTTCCTAGCTTCAGTAATTCCTTTTTTTATTCAGTAATAGTTACAGCAGTTCATTAGTAATTCACGAGCTTCAGTAGTTGGCTAGTAGTTCAATCAGTAGATTAGTAGTCCAATAAATTCAATGAGCTTTTTCTACTTGAAGTTCAGTATTGCACTAGGAGTAGTTCACTAGTATTTTTAGCGGTGATCAGTAGTCAACTATGTAAATTTATTTTGCAATGTTCCTTCAGTAATTCCCTCATTTTTTTTATTCTGTATTGTGATAGCAGTTAAGTATTTCAGTAATGTTTTATTAGCTCAGTAGTTCACAGTAGTGGCATGCATCCTGTAGTTCAGTAATATGTATGTCAGTAATATGTTGTCCACTTTATCTGGTTTTTCAGCAACTTTTTTGTGATTTAACACACCCTGGCCATTTGGGTTAGTTTAGTTGTAGTGATATTAGTTCAGTAATTTTACACACCCCTCTCCGGGACCCCCTGTTTTTTGTTTTTCATGTGTCAATCAATGGTTGACGTAAGTAAGTAGTGCAGAATGGATCCTCCACAGTTGCAACTATCCAAGTCTCCTATTCCTCCGGGTCTCATTTTGTTAGGTTTTTTTCTTAATTTTTTGTGATTAATGTAGTTTTATTAGTTTAGCAGTTCACAATGGTGGCATATATTCTGTGGTTCAAGATATATGTGGGTTAGTAATATGTAGTTCAGTTTATCTCTCTTAGTAATTAGATAGTTCAAGTAATTGCAACTAGATGTGTTATTTTCTGTCATCTGAGCAAAGATCATCAATTCTTTTTCATAAATAGCATCGATTCGAGGAGGGCGAAGGCGACATGTAAGATGTTTTGAAGGCTCCCAATCATCAAGGAAGGCGTCATGCGGTGCATAAGGCTTCTGCTAGTGCGGCAGCATTGAAGAAGCAAATCTAGATGATGACTTTATGACTCCAAAGATGAACCACGAGGTCTAAGATTCCAGCTATGAAGTGTGCCAAGCAAGCACTCATTTGGGACAACAAAGGCGAGGGAGAACAAGTAGCCTAATCATCCTCGGTAGGTTCATTTTTTTTTTTTTGTTGCTTTTTCCAAAGTAATCCTTCTGTTTTAACTTCATTTATGTTTCATTAAACTGATTCAAAGATTTAGTACTCGGTTCTTGATCATTTTTCTAATTTTAGCTTCAGTAATGATTACTCTGTTGTGCTCGGTAATAAGTGCTCACCCGAAGTTCATGACACCTGATGCTCAGCAATAAGTGCTCATGTTCAGTAATTTATTTCTCATTAATACATGAAGTCATGGCTCGATAGGATGCACGTGATTTTGAATATTCAGTAAAATGATTCCAATTGATTCAGTAACTAATTTCATGCTTTATTTATTTTTCTTTTTATGAGGAAAAAGAAAAGAACATATCCAACAGTACGCTATGCTCCTGGCTCTATTACTACCATATGCAAGGCAATAAGCCAGCCTATGAAAGATGAGCTGATACGATTGGGCTTTCATGATTTTTTGGGCTTTTCTCTTGACAAAATTGAAGATAGGGTGCTTGGCACATTTCTGATTAGCTTAATTTGCTCAATGCTTTCTTCTTTAGTAGTCTATTAATATAGCTTTGTCGAAAATAGTCTAGTACTAGTCCAGTAATATAGGTTTGTTTAGTAATAGTCCAGATAATAGCTTTGTCCAGTAATGATCCAGTACATGTCCACATATGCACCCACACTCTTTTTCACCATGAGGGCCTACCATTCTACATTATTCATTGTCGAGTAATAGTCTAGTAATAGGAAGACTAATATTTTTTTTTGTTCATCGGTTATTACGTGTTTTATTCATTGACCCAGCCTACCATTCTGCATTATTATATATTTTGATCTAGAGGAGGATGGTGCTTGATGCCGTTTGCTCTATGTTCGAAATCATATGAAGAGGTTGCAATGTACAACAATGGCGGGAATCTCAAGCGACATGAAACTCTACAATGCAAGCTCTCAGCTCGTGTCCCCCCATGGCAATTTTCTCCGGGAATCTCAATTTTTTCATCGCACAAGATGGTATGCTCAAATATGTGAGCAGAGTTGTAGAATCATAGAGCCTACCATCATGAAGCAAGTGGATGTGTTCATGGGATTTCTGTAAAAAAATAAAATCGATTTGTTTATGCTTGTATACTTCTTTGCATTAATTTGTACCCTCATGGTGACCCAATCTATGTTCAGTAATGCAATAATATGCCATGGTTACTTTGACAACTTGAGATTTTTGATAATTCAAGTAATCATATACGACCATCGGTAATTCAGTTTTTGGTGATTCAAGTAATCATGTAATTATATATACAATGTATAGAACTCTTATCCAAGAATTTGAAATAATTACTGATACAAATTCACAAGTAGTAGTGTTCAGTATTGATATTTTGATCATTTGGATTCAGTAATTGATCATCCTATCAGCTTCAAGCATCAACTTGAGCAGCTGATCAAGTTCAGTAATATAGTGCACATAGAGTCGACAAAAAGAAAAAAGAATAGGATTCATGTTTTTTTTTCAATCAAATATGTGTAATGCTTAGGCTACATATGCCTGAATGTTAAGATACGAACACAAGTTACTATTCCTTTTCTTTTGTGCACTCTATGTTTATGCTTGACTCAGGAATCCAGATATTCTAGCTTTAGTCTCGTGCGCCCCGTTTGCCCGAATGGCCTCGATGTGGCTCCCGCTTGCCTTGCTTTGCCACAACTTGCCGGAATCTCCACGCGCTCTCGACTACAGCTTGCCCTCCTCCACTACAACCCATCGGAATCTCCAGCGGTCGCGGCTCTAGTTCGTGCTACCCGTTCGCTCGCTGTTCTTCACACCACTAGTAAAACACAGTACATGAGGACATACATGCCACCGGTAATTTGGTAATTCAGTAAGCACATTCACAAGCTATTTCAATTACCAGCGAGATAAAATCAATTACCTGTGGTTTTACTGAACCTATGCACATTAATGAACATTTGGATATTACAGTAACTGAAATATTACTGAACAGCAAAAATCCCATGCAATCAATATTACTGAACCCATGCCCACTGATTTAGGATAACTACTGAAATAATAGAAATATTAATGTCCAATAATTGCTCGTGGTTTACTAAACCTCTGCGCATTACTGAACATTATCGATATTTCAGTAACTGAAATATTACTAAACATGTATTCAGACTGCATCACTAGCTGTACAATTTAGAAGAATTCCCAATTTACATCTGAATCGAAGCAAAGCAGCACAAAAATGAAGGATTCCTTTCTCACTGTTTTTGCCATTAATCCTGTCACTGAATCGCTCAGGGGAGTTGAGAAATTTCGTTGCCCATGGTGCGCAGGATGCAAATCGAGTTCAGATCCTGCTATTGAATCGCTCGTGCTGGCGGCTCTACGATGCTCGCTACACGCGCTTGCTCTGGCCCTGTCATGCCTGCTTGCCGGATTTAATCCAAGCGCTCGCACGCCCCCGTCGCCGTGCTCGCCGGAACCGGACAAGACTCGCTGGGCCATGTGTCCCACGAGCAGGCTGCGTTGCTGCTCCCTGCCGCCGAACGCTGGTCGTGCGCCGCCACTCCCCTGCCGCCGGACGTCGGTCGTCCGCCGCCGCTCCCTGCCGCTGGACGCACGCGCGCCGTCCCCTAGCGCCTGCTCCCCTGGGTACGCGAGGGTTCTGCACAACAACGCAGCCATGTACACACCGCCGCGCCAGGGGCCCTCGCCGCGCGTCGCTCCCGAGGCCCCTCGCCAAGCCGTGCAGCTGCGCCGCCAAAGCCACGCCCCGCGCCGCCTCGCGCTCGCCGGTCGCGTCGCTCCGCGCCGCTCCCGGCTCCCGCTCGCGTGGAAAAAAAAAAGGAAGCCCGGTTAGTAAGGATTAACGGGTTGGGAGCTGGAGGTGGGATCCGGTATGGTTGGTTCGGGTGTTGGGACTGGTGGCGTGTTGGGTCGGTTGGGTGTAGAATCCATTCTACACCTCCTCCTCTATATATATATATATATATATATTAAGATTTTATATATATATATATAGGGAAAATCTTTTCTACTCCCTGGAAGGGCGATTACTCCCGCCTGCTGATACACGCGAAGAGGCGGCCGCCAGCAGCGAACCCGTCTGTACGTATACCCGGCGCCGTTACACGTATATTTGAATTAAAAATCACCGTATGCTGGGTACCAGGATTTTTAGCGTGGAAAGCGGATCTGACGATGGGCTGAGTATATACGTAGGCCGGCTGCTTATATTGTGGTATATGTACACATATTCCTTGAGTGCAAGTAGGTCTGTACGTGTGCGTACTCGGTACTCCCACATATGATGTATGCAATTTTCCATATAAAGATAAAAAAAAAATCTGGGATGAGAGCAGATGCAATGAATATGCACTAAGTTTAAAAAAGTATGCATACATACTGGTTTTAAAAAAGTATGAATAAATACTAAATCTAAAAAAAGTATGAATAAATACTCCTTATAAAAAGTATGCATGCATACTATTTTAAAAAAAATCTACAAAAGATGGATAAATACTCCTTATGAAAAGTATGCATACATACACGTTTTAAAAAAAGTATAAATAAATACTTCCTTATAGAAAACGTATGCACACATACTCATTTTTAAAACGTATGTGTATATACTCTTTCTCATGTATATATACACTCCAGTTTAAAAAGTATGTGTATATACTCTTTCTCCAATTTAAAAGTATCCGTATATACTTCCATCATAAAGTATGTGTATATACTCCTCTCAAATTAGTATGCATATATACACTCCAATTCAAAAAGTATGTGTACATACACTTCTCAAATTAGAACGTATGTGTGTTGCCTTCTCCAGAAAGTATGAACGTATACTAATACACAAAAAGGCAGGATCGGATTCCAGAACTAATAAACAAACTAAACACGAAAGTATGAAGCGAGAGGCCGTCGCCCAGATCCAATTTTCACGGACATTTTTTTGGCCGCCGGCTGAATATTTTAATTACTCACGTACTCCGTATATACATCCGGTTAAATATGGCTTCCGTATATCCAGCGCCATCTCTCAGCCCGCTAACGAGTCCGCTGCCAGGATCGTGTGCTACTATCGGTGGGAGTAACTACATATAAGAAATCTTAATATGATTGTTGTATATGTCACAGACTATATCCCCTATCGAGTGGCTAGAATCAGCACTATGTCCGCTTGGGGCGACGACCTTCATCGAGGATACGACCAGTCAGGTCGTGAATGACCAAGATGATAGGTTGTGGACGTGTAATCTCAGGTTTAAGATTCCTGTTAGGTACAGTCTAGAACTGTAGCAAGATATCATGCAGAGGGGACGTCCAGCTCCGACTCTGAGAGGCGCCCAGATTTACACCGTGTTGCATTGCTTACGGGCTACTGAGCGTATTGGCTACACTATGCCTGATTTTTCATACATGAAGATACAAGCTTTAAGTGAGGGTACCCACGTTACTCCGCTAGTAAGCAAAAGGTTGGCGAGACGTAACCAAATGGATGTGGTAAGTAGCCTGTATGACAGGATAGTCATGTTTATTTATTGTTATGATAATATATCACTATCTAATACTCTTTAGTTTTTACACTTGCAGGCTCCGCTCTTTGATTATACCTATGCTGCAGCTGGCATGGAGCCAATTCTTTCACAAGCTCTTGAACAACTAGGGTACGGCTAGGAGTACATGAACCACCAGGTCCAACTTACCACAGTTGGCCATCAATATTGTTTGATATTTACTCCAAACCCAGTCAATGGTCAGACAGCGGGTTATATCTATGGCAGAACATGTAATACTCGTCATGAGGCAAAAAGAGAGTGCGTTAGTTAGGGCCTTGCATTACATAGACACTCAGCTCGGTTACACAATTCGAGTCATACGCTGGTGGGTGTGGGAGACAGTTGAGAATGTGTGATTTCGTGTAATAAATTGTTAATTCGGACTGTGATGTTTAATTAGGTTTATTTCTATGTTTTTAATTATGTTTATATGGTGCCTCGATCATTTTTTTTCGTTCTCACTAAATTCGTATAAAAGTGCATAAATAGAATATATCAAAATTATTTAAATTCATATCAAAGTGTGGATAAATAGAGTTTATCAAAATTTATTTTCATCAAAATTTGTATCCTGCATTAATTAAATTAATATCAAAGAGCATAAATAGATTTGGGTTACAAACCGGGACTAAAAAGGTCTTTAGTCTCGGGTTTGTAAAACTTGGTCCCGGTTTGGGTTACAAACCAGGACTAAAGGTCCCTTGCACTGCCGCCACCTACCCCAGCAAGACGGTTGCCACTCATCTCACCTACCACCGCGTGTGTGCCTATATAAGACCACGAGATGGAGCTACCTGATCAATCTAGGGTGTGTGATGCTTGATCTTTTCACATATATCGATCATGCATGCTTATTTTGATATCTTTTGTTATTTGCCTATTTTCCTATACACATATATGACCTCTCTGTGGGAGAAAGCCCTCCACATTCAAATTTTATTATGGGTAGATAGTGAATGGTATAGGTACTTGAAGGGTGTTTTTGAAGGTGAAGCTACCACGTTGCTTACAGAAGCTGGGTGTGTGTTGGCGGTCGTTAATCGATCATTTTATACCGCCAACTTATGTCTATTTTATGGGAAACTTGCAAACATATGTCACATATACCTTTACTACTAACCTAGTTCTACTTGTATTCCAAGAAAATATGTTTTGCGGGATCAAATGCGAAACAAGTGAAAACACACCAAATAAGAGAGAAAGCGCACCGCTGAAAAACACACTTTCTCCAAGGGGATAGCAAGAAGGCCAAAATTGAGAAGAAGTGGACCATTCCCCCTCCTGGAAATGGGGTCCAAGCCGCCCCATGAGCCCACCGGAGGAAGGTGGTGCCGGCGGGGGCCGGCCCGGTCTGGCCGGAGTGCCGGTCCGGCCGGACCCGTGGCACGTCCGCTCGGGCCGGATTTCTCTGGGCGGTTTGTCCCCTGAGTCTAGCGGTGGTGGCATGCGGGGGAACTATCTTTGCGCGCGAAAACCGACCATTCCCTCAGATAAATAGATGGGTAGAGCCCCTCTTCAAAGTAGAACACACACCTTTGAGCTTCTACCTCTCTACTTGTACTTCTTTAGATTTAGTGTTAGTATTTGAGCAAGGTTGAGCTTCAAGGAGGGCTTGGAAGGATCTTCTTGGTAATATACTATGGAGTTCTCTTTCATATTCAAGTCCTTATATTTATGTTGCAATGCATATGAACTAGAGTATAGTTATCCTCATGTTATATTCATAATATATGAACTAGACTAAAGTTAATATATTGTGATATTAACATGACTAACTTTATGCTAATTGTCCATATGTCATTCTTGGAGAGTTGAAGAGTTATGCTTAGGGTGATGGTTTGGTGTATCTTCGGGTTTGCCTTTATCCTTGCTCGTCGATCCGTGGGGTCAGAGTTCTGGGGGAATTTAGGTAGTTTTCTATACACATGGGCGTGGTGCTCAGGTATATAGTAACCATCAGAAATGTTGGCATCCCACGATAGTGAGGTAGGCGGGTGGTGGTGGTGACCACTGTCCCCGTCCCCTTGCACTCCTCCACGTTCGGGTGTTGAGTTGGAGTTCGAAAGTGTCTATCGGGTGGCGGCAATTTGCGGCATCTCCCTATCATCTTGACTTAGTTCTGTTATCTATTCAAATACTACATATGATTACTAGAGTTCTATGCATAGGCTTTATTAGAATTGCCTGTTCACCATAGGAACTTTTCCTTTTATTCTTTCTTTTATCTTTATCCTTTTAGTAGCTCGAAGTGTGTTCTTACTATCCTGCATTATCATTCTTACCCCTGTACTAGACTAATGGTTATTCATAAATACATTGTGGGCTATGATCATCACTATGCTAGACTTTACACAAACCTGCCTTCCTTTGGGAAAATATAAATAACGATACCCTGAATACTCCGGTGAAATGCTACAATGATAGATCCGTGCTATTGCGGATTGACCTCTCGTAACCAATGAATCTATCCGAGTATTTCTAGAGTAATCATCCCGAGTAGATCCAAAGTCTACTCTTGGTGGTTTTTGCTAAGAAATACCAACAAACATTTCCGGGCGCCGTTGTCGGGATAGGTTCTAAATCTATTTCTAGTGATGACATTAAGAAATGTCAACAAGCATTTCTCGGCGCCGTGGGTCGGGAAGGCATGGTTTATGAAAAGAAAAATAAAGCTAGCATAAGATGAGTATAACCACATGTATATATGATAGCCCTAGTCTTTGCAGGCTAACTATTTTTGTTTTCTGCCTGTTGTGGATGAAAACAGGGATAGTGTACGACCGGTCGCAATCTACCGAACAACTTCATTGACAACTGAGGCACTCATTAGAAGGAACCGTCCCGCATCGTCCCCTTCTACCACTACTCCACCGTGGTTCAACACGTCGTCCCCGTACCATCTCCACAACACTCATGGCCAAGACACTCCGTGACTACTTGTAACATCCCCAAATTTCCACGAAGGGAAATTCACGATAGATGTATAATATGATAGTCTCCGAGGATCATTCCATCACATTATTCAACTTACGGTCGACACATGAGTCAAACTTCAATAAAAGAGTACAAGTAGAAGGGTAATATTATTACATCGCCGCTTGGCGGAAGCAAAACAGAGTCACGCAAAGATCCGCAATAAAATAGAAGAACGTTATGAAGGCCATCAACCATCCTCGGCTTGAGCGTAGGCACGAAACCATCTAATCTTCCAAGTAGCCGGTTCACCTTGCAAACTAAAATGACTTTCAAGACATTAATCGAGTAATCGGCTATTTCCCCACCCTATGCTTTGCTTTGCTATGTGGTGCTTTGTGGAATGCAAAGGATATACCAAAAAGGCCTATATTTGGTCAGTAGTTTCCTATGCAAGCATCAAGTTTAAATAAATAAATATATACAAGTTTTAATTACCATCCCCAAAGATCACACCAACCCCGTGTAATGCCCAAACCAATATCATACAAAGCTCGATCCATTCCCACAACACATCTCACACCTCACCATCAAGGCCAAATGACGAAACGAACAACCCTTCAACTCCTTACGCCGCCTAACCGCTCTCTCGGCCCTCGGGCTCGGTAGTGATCCCCAAACCACACTCAACTCGGGGTGAGAAGAGAAAACACCCTCACTACTCGGAGAAGTTGGACCTCGAGAAAACCTAGCCAAAAGACCTACGCATACCGAGGGTAGTCCAGGCAAAAAGGCCTACAAAGCCCTAAGTAGTCCAAAGTTCAGATGGGTCCTAGCCCGAAGGCCGGACTATACGATAGATTTACAACTCTGCGGGCGTGTACTCAAGACCACACGGGTCACCATCATCGACGCTGATCACACGTCTAGGATGACATACGGAGACCACCTAGTTAGACAATGCCACCAAACCACTCGGCTGAAGCTCCGGAGTACCACCGTCCGCTGGCCGAGACCGTGAAAGCGACGTGACGAGTACTCCCGCGACTCAAGATCAACCCCCGCCGCCTCGGCAGGATGGAGGCCATCGGGGCTGTCACCGCTATAACACTAACCGCTACCTCCTAGTAAGTATGGCATCATCCAAGTAGATGGGGCAATCCGCAATCCGCCCATAACGTTAAAACGTGAGGTGAGCACCAATTCCCAAAGATCTCCTGGTCCCTCGAAGATACAAGTCCTTAGGTATGACCAAGCAAGACATCTTCTACACTCCTTTTCCCCGCCTTCGTCCCCGTCCGCGGAGTTAGCACCGGGTATCCAATTCATTACAAATTACCCACCACGTAGGACGAGGTGGGAGAGGCCCGTAGCACAATCCCGGCTAGACTCGTCTCGGCGACTCGTCGGGATCCCGCACAGTCGACACAACCCCTCACCACACACCCAAGGCATACACGGGAATCTCACTCACCACATGACCTCAGTCACCGGGCTCCAAAGTCGCCCCACAAACATACTCAATGCCCTACTCATATATCCCTGGATCATATATAACATGTAAGTGAGATATAGCACCGATAGCGAAGAAGATATAATAAGCGCGTGGCTAAATCTATCAGCGGGTATGCAGGTGATGGGTTGCGACAAGGTAAAGGCTTCACAAGCATTCTAATCATGCAATCCTATCATATAGCATTGCAACATAAAATAAAGCGCTAGCAAACTATCATGGCATGCGTAATAGGATCTACGAGGTGGGTGGGAAATGAGCACCTCAAAGGTCCTCCGGCAAGTCCTCCATCGACTCGGGTCGCCCTCCTTGCGTAGCTTCTCCTTCAAGACGAAGCGTGGCGTAGAGTCGCGATAAGCGACTCCTATAGATATTCACAAAGAAGCAAATCGAAATTCAAAAAACTCCAAATGCACTCATGGATAAGCCTAAGACGTAGAGCTTCTTTTTAGAAAAATTTGGACTCTTGTTTCATAATTTTTCGAGTTCGTATGAAAATTCTCCACAATTTCCGAAGATTAAAACATATCCCGAAAAGAATAAAGGCCGGTTTAACTTTGAAGTCCGACACGTGGCGACACGTGATTGGGCTGCGGCCGTCATCACAAATTACCGCGCGGTCGGTGGTGATGTCGGCAAAGCGACGCCATCGCCGACATCATAGCCGACGCGTGGGTCCAGTGCTCCAAATTTGGCGCGTGGGGCCGATGATGACGCCACCGGCGACGCCACCGGCCCGAGGACTTGCGTGGGTCGACATGCGGGTCCTACGGCGACGTCATTGATGATGTCGGGCGGTCCATCGATAACGCGGACCGGCAGGTGGGTCCCGCGGCTTCGATCGATGGCAGTGGGGCGGCCAACCGCTGGATCGGTCAACGGTCAACCATGACCGGGCTCGATGGGCCGTACATGGTCGGATACGGGCCGGGTTAGCCACCCTAGCCCGACACGCGTCGGCGAGCTAGGCGCACTCACGCGGTCCACTTGGGCTCCTAACGGGCTCGGGTTCCACAGTGGTTGTGCCGGGGCCGGTTTATGGTGGGACCGGGTCCACGGGGTGGTCGCTCTCTTCTTTTCCCCCAACCCTTCCCCTCGTTTCTCTCCACGGCGGCGCTTTTGTCCGGCCGGCGAGCTCGTGCCCCAGTGCTCGTCGGGTCTTAGCGGGGGCAATTAGGTGGCTTCCGTGGCTCGCGCGGCTTCGGTGATGGCAAGGGTAGGCTCCATCCTCCGTAGGCAAGGCTACCGCCAGGCAGGCGCACAACGACGCGCGGCGCCCCGGCGTAGAGGTCTCCTCGCCGGGGTCAAGGTCGCCGCACTCCACCGCAGCTCGGGGCAACGCCGAGGGCTCTTTAGCTTCTCGCGCAGGCCGATTTCCAGCGCCTCAAGTGGTTCAAGGTGGCGGTTGCTAACAAGCTGGCAGACGCAACACGACGGAGTCGAGCGGCGCTGATGGCAACAGGTGGCTACGGTACGCCGCTAGGCCTTAGGAGGCGCAATGCGCCCTCCAAAGCCCCTCGCGAAGTCTTGTCGAGGCCCGAGGTGGCCGATTGGTTGAGCACCCAACGGCGCATCGGGCCGCTGCCCATGGCGGCGCATGGTGCGCCTCGACGGGCTAAGACAAATACGTCAGGGAAACATGGCGCCCTCGGGACGACCAGATAGCGCACGATCGCCTCGATCGAGGCCGCTCGGGTTCGGGTCTTGTGGGCATGAGACTCGCCGGTGATCTGGGCCGAACACGGGCCCCACGGCGGTGTTCGACGGCCCGTGGGCCGCCAAACTTGTGGTAAGCCGGGCTTTCTTCCATTTGGTCCGGCGGCTGGGTGCAAACTCGCGCGAGGCGATCACGGCAGCGAGGGTATCGCGCCGCACGGCGGCCACGCTGCGGGCGAGGCACACGGCGGCGTCCATGGCGACTCGCGCGGCGAGTCGCATGACCGCAAGGTGGGGTCTTTGGGGCTATCCATCTAGGTGGCGTCGGTGCGAGGTCAAGGCGGAACCCGACGGGCGCTCTTCCCGCAAGCGGGTGGCCGGGTTGGCCGACGCTCAACGAGGCGGTGGTGCTCCGACTCCACACCCAGGCCGGGCGAGGTGTCGAACTAAGACCTCGAGAAGCCTAGGGATGAAAAAGGCGGCGCATTCCCGCGTCCCTTGACGCCAAGTGACATGAAGGTCGGAGCCTAGTGCCCTTCCTTGGGTTGGTTTGGTGAACGGGCGGCGGCATGGAGGGCCTTGCCATGGCGGATCGCGGCCATGGCAAGCAACGGCACCGGGCGTTCCTAAGCCACTAGGGCTCGCATGGTCGTGCCTTGGCTTGGGCATGTGTGCGTGTGTACGACGACGCCGTGGAGTTTCATCGCCCCGCCGAGCTCCCGCGGAGCCGGAACGCGGGCGGTGGACATCACGGCTATGGCCACAACACGTGGCACCGGGGCGCGGGTACTCACCGCAGTTGGTACTACGGGCGAGTAGTGGTGCAAATGGTCGAGGCCGCGGTGTCGAAAGCAAAGGCCGGTGCGCCGGACGGCGTCGCCGCCCTCCGCCCGGCGCTACGCGCTTGGCGGATCAACTAAGTGACGGATTGCGGTTCGCTTCACGGGCGTCACGGTGGTGGCGCTACGCTGGCTGGTTCGGGCTCGCTGCACGCGGAAGCGCCGGGCATGGGCCCGGGCAACAGCCAGCCCCGATGCGGTGGCGCCGACGAGCCGCGGCACTCCCGGCTGGCCGCTGTACGCTCCACGCCGGCGCTCTCCTTCTTCTCCGCCTCCTTTCTTCCCCTTCCCTCCTTCTCTTCTTCTCGGTTTCTTGGCTAGGTGGGCATGGCGTGGTTCGCCCAGCGCTCCAGGGTGGCGGCGGCGAACACGGCGGAAACCCCTCGGCTCCCCGGGTCCCCTTCTTATGTGGCGGCGACCATGGTTTGAGGCGGACGGCCAGCGAGTGGCGATGGGGCGGGGTGCTGACCCCCGCGGTGAGTGGGCTGAAGCGCGCCTCGCCGCGCGGCGCCGGGCGTTTTTAATTCCTCCGGCTCGCGTGAAGGAGAGGGCTTCTCGGCGGCGGTGACGATGCAAGCGAGGCTGTCGTCGCCGTCGGACTCTCGCCGCCCGCGGGCCATTCGGGAGGCGGGATCGTTGATGTGGCGCTCATCTCAGGCGCCCAGGCGGTAGGGTGGCGAGAGGCGAACGGCCGGGGGGCACGCCGGCTGGTCCTTCTGATGATGCTGGCGCTGCCGAAGCGGCGTTCTGGCTGGGAAAAAGGAGGCAAGAGAGAACGGGAAGATGACATGTGGGTCCGTCTTGACGCCGGCGTCCCGGGCGAGGGAAAAGACGAGGTTGCCCCTTCTTCGGCATGACGCTGGGCGGCGCTTTGTGGCCCGGGCCGCCCACGAGCATGTGAGCTTCGGGCCGGCTTGTGCGCGCCGACGGCCCAGCAACCCCTCGCGCCGAGCCGGGGCTGGTTCGCCTCCATCTTTGGCTTGAAGGATTCGGCAGGCCTACTCGGGCCCGCTAGGCCGTAATGGCCTTTGCTATTTTCTTCCTCCTCTAAAGTCTTTTCTATTTTCTTCTAATTCTAAATTCCATTCTATGCTAAACCTCGGGCACCTATGTTGATGCACATGTGTTGCCAACATGTACACCACCCTAGTGGGGTCCTCTAGGGGTCATTAGGGTCTTAGGATTCCATCCAAAGGTTGGCAACACAAACAAGATCGGTTTGACAAATTAAAGTTGGTTGATTTTATTTCATCACATAAAATAATAAGAGCCAAATCACAAGTTGATTAAGATGCAATGCTCACACATGCTATTGGGTCTACTTGTGCAACTACAAGTTAGTTTCCTAGCATGTCACACACCAAACATGGGTTTGTTTTCAAAAAAAAAAATTAATTTGTTGTGATTTTTGGTGTTTGGTGTTTTCGGGGTTGTTACGCTCCCCCCTTATAGGAATCTCGTCCCCCGAGATTCAAGGCGTGGCGCACCACTCCAACTCGGAGGTCTTCGACCGACGGTTGACATGTACTTGTTCTATCTCCGAGGGTGTAACTTCCTGTTGGCTTTGTGGGGAAACATCGAAGCTATAGTCACTATGGCTTTCTTCGTCTTCTCAAATAAAAGTTGCTTGATGTAAACATCATCTTGTCAGTAGCTAGTACTACCTTGGACCACGTGCTAATTTTTAAAAGGGGTCTTTCCCAATCTAGAGGAAAACATCTAGACCACTAGATGGTAGCGAGGTGGGAGTGGCTAAAAGATTATGTCCACAATGTCGGGGCTCTCACTCTCTACACATCTAGGTCATAGAATATTCTACACAAGTAGATGGGGTCCATAGTTGTTTGATGTGGTCACTAGATAGACTAGGATTTAAAGAAAGCTTAGTAAAAATAGGTATAGAGAAGCAATACCAAAATCTTACAAGCGAAAAGGATAAAAACTGTATGCATAAAAAACATACCGTTATCCACGGTAGGGTCAATCATAGCGGTGGTGGTGGAGACTTCCGTCGGTAGACTCAGAGGCGCTAGAAGAAGTAGTCTCCTGAGTCGAGTCATCAATTCCTCTTTTAGGACAACTGAAAGCTTTGTGACCCTCTTGCCCGCATCTGAAACAATTGAAGAGTCCCCCAACTGCAACGGTCACCTTTTTCGAACCTTTGGTAAGCCATGTGGCCTGGCTGATCACACACGTAGCAATCATTTGGTTTGCTATCGACGGGTGTAGGTGCAGTAGCGTTTTTCTTGCCACGGATCTTGGTATCCCACACGTCTCCTCTCATTAGGCATTCCGTGGACTTATGTCCTGATTGATGGCAATTAAAGCAGAAAGCGAAGGGTACTCCCTTTGTAGGGGCTATTAAGCCAGTCTCCCTCTTGCTTGGGTTTGTAGCAAGGTTGCGGTATAGGTTGGTGTGGATACCATCCCCTTGGCCCGTGGGCGAGTACACATCTTCACGCGGCTTCTGAGGTGCTGGTGGGGGAAATGTACTCTCAGACTGTCGCTTCTTCCCCTTGATGACTTCGTTGTCCGTAGACCTGTTCCCTTCACTGCCTGTGGCTAGGCAAATCATCTCCATCAGGGTGCAGCAACTGCTATCCACCAGGGCCATCTTGTGTTGGGCGTTCAAACCCTTGCGGAAGTAGTACATCTTGTGCTTCTCAGAAGGAATGCACTCAGACGGCACATACCGCATCAGGCGAACGAATCGATCAGCGTATGACTGGATGCTGCCAGTTCCTTGCTTGAGATTGTAGAATTCTTCTTGCTTGATCTTCAGTGCAGCTTCCGGAACGAAACATTCACGGAATTCCTCAACAAACTCTCCCCAGGGTATATGGTGGGGGTTGATGTGATATTCGTGGAAGCTGTCCCACCAGATTCGCGCAGTGCCCGTGAGTTGTTCAGCTGCGACCATGACACATGTTTCACCTGAGAGTGCGAGCGTGTCCAACTTTTCTTTAGTATCGCACAACCAGTCTAGGGCAGCCACGAGGTCATTTCCATCTCCGTCGAAGGTGGGGAGCTCCAGCCCAATGATGGTATCTGGCATTGGTTTAGGGTCTTTGCGTAGTTCCTTGGTGCATTGCTGCAGATCCTCTGATAGCTTTTCTAGGCTCTGGGTTTGGTGGTGACACACCTTGAGGAGTTCCTTGCTGGAAAAGGGTCCTTTAACAACTGGTGGGCTAGGAGTACCAGGGTTGTTCTTAGCACCATCCACTGTGGGAAGTCCTTCGGGGATCTCTAGTTCTGGCTCTTGGGGGCTCTGTGTTTGGAGGGAAGGTCCCATGGATAAGCTTCCATCATGTAAGTCCTTCACTAGAGCTTGTAGAAGTCGAGTCTGGCTTTCTAGCAGCTTGTTGATGCTTTGGGCAGGTATGGACCCACCCATGGTTTGCGGCAGGGAAGGTGCACGGGTTTTTGAGTGCTCAGGAAGTTGGTCTGACATTTTTCTGCATGTGGCAAGGGGGTATAGGGTTATGGCTAGTGCACATAGATTTATTGTTAAACAATTTTAAACTTTTATGCTAAACATACACTCAAACAAAGAAGCATAAAGATCCGATAAAATGCATATAGATCCAAGCATTCATTACAAGATTTATTACACGGCGATGTCTTTAGTAGCTACACTAAAAGACTCGCGAGAAACGCACTACTCGCAGGTAGGCTCCAGAAGAGGGACATTCTACTCTACTTCAGAAGTGAGTCATGTCGCTTAGCCGCGCAGGGCTTTCCAACAACTACTTGCTACTTCTAGTCATTGCTCGCACTGACTGAGAGCCTAAATGCCACTCTCGGCAGAAGAGACTGACTGCTCATCCTCGGCCTCTAGCTGTGAAGGTGTCTTGTGAATTCGGGCAATGTAGGCACGTGCAGCTAGGAGGTCCTCGGTGTCTCTGGGAGTAGGAAGCTCATCATCAGGGCAGGCATCGAGGTTGAGGCGAGTATCCTCGATGTTGAAGTACTCTGTGCGGGGCTCCTTACGAGTCCCTCCTGGAATCTGGTCTTGTAGCTCCTCAATCTCCCTGAGGCGCTTCTGATCGGACTTCCTCCAGGCGTCCAGGGTCCTGAAGCTCTTGTCTCTCATACACTCTGTCATCTTCGAGGATTGTATCGATGACACGTTGTACGCGGCTTGAAGCCCGCTTGCTCCAAATTCTTGGGTCAAATGATTGCACTTGTTCTCCCGCACTTGCTTCGGCGCCCACCATCTTGTCATTTGCCTTATGCCCCTGTCTAGCTCCCTTATCTTATCCTCAAGCCGTCTTTCCAAAAATCTCCAATTCAGTAGTTGAAGTGTTCTTCCTTGAGTTGGCCTTCCCTCGACTTGACTCTTCGTGGTGGAGATCTCAAAGATCCTCGCTTGCCGATGCGACCGAGGAGGCTATGCTTCTCACGATCGGCATCATCTTTGGAAGTAGCGCAAGGTGCTTTTGAGGAGTTTCTTCTCATCTTCTTGATCGAGCAGATCTCATCCACCTGAAGTAGCATATTGAGGTAGTGACGGCTCTGTTGCTCCACGCCCAGATGTACGCCCCGCGCCGGGAGGCACAACCCGCAGGTGGTGAGACAAGGATCCGCCTCGGTGAAGGGAGCATGATCCGCGGCAAAGAATTGTGGAGCGGGTGGCTTGGAGTGATCCAACGCATAGGGCGCCAGACAAAAGCGGCCTTCCTTGAACAAGTGGCGGGCGCCTCTCATCAAGTTGCGGGCGCAACCCGAGAAACAAATTTTGTACTCCCATGAAGATGCCGCTGCTCACTTCCAAAGGAGAAGCCATGGAACTCCGCATAGTCTCACTTGCGTGCACGGTGAGATGAACCGTGATGTAGTCTCCCCGAAAGGCCCATGTGGTGCGGCTCTCTCTGCGGTACACATACTCGACGCGCCCGCAGGGATGCCCAAACTCTCCGAAAGTGCTTCACGAAGGAGGTACGCCAAAACCCCGTAAGCTTGCCCATCCAGGCGCGGTTGACGACGGTCTCGAAGCTCGACCATCCGCATTAGTCCATTAAGCTTGAGTTAGGAATCGCCAGGATGGTTAAGCTATGCATATAAAGGTGCGAATTGGTGATGTATCTAGATAGAAGTGCAACCTATGCATATCGGCGCGAGATCACTAGTGTGTTTGGTCGGTGAAGCAATCCCAAAGATATAAAAATGTGGGTTCGACAATGTTTCCTATTGGGTGAGACAATCCATGCATATAAAGATGCATGAATAGTGATGTCTCGAATCCGGAGGGAAGATCCGCGGCATACCGAGATGCAGGATTAGCGGACATTTAGGTAAGACGTCTCCAGGCTAGAGAGATAATCCGTGCATATAAAGATGCAAGATTAGTGCCGTTAGCGTACATCGTGGTAAATCGTGCATATAAAGATGCAAGGTAATCAATGTATAAAGGAATGCATGATTGATAAGATATCCAACCAAAGATAACTCGTGCATATAGAAAGGCAAGGTTGATAATGTATCTGGATAGATGGATGATCCGTGCATAAAGAAATGTAGGATCGGCATCGTATCCACCCATAGGGTTAATCCGCATACAGAGATGCAAAGTGTTAGTAATGTATCCGGTCAAGGAGATAATCCATGCATGGAGAAAAGTAGGGTTATCAAAATATCCGACCCGGATAGGCAATCCACGCATATAGAGATGCGAATTTGCAAAGATTACCAAACAGAGGGGTAAGCCATGCATAAAAAGATGCGTGGTCGGTAATATAACCGAAGAAAGAAAGTTTCATTCCTAAGGCTATTGTCCAAACCTAGGGGTCTCGTCCCTACGGTCAAGCCCGGCTTTGATACCAACTGTAACATCCCCAAATTTTCACGAAGGGAAATTCACGAGATAGATGTATAATATGATAGTCTCCGGATCATTCCATCACATTATTCAACTTACGATCGATTCTGAGTCAAACTTCGAATAAAAAGAGTACAAGTAGAAGGGTAATATTATTACATCGCCGCTTGGCGGAAGCAAAACAGAGTCACGCAAAGATCCGCAGCACAGCTAGAAGAACGTTGCGAAGCGTCATCAACCATCCTCGGCTTGAGCGTAGGCACGAAACCATCTAATCTTCCAAGTAGCCGAAGTTCACCTTGCAAACTAAAAATGACTTTCAAAGACATCGAGTAATCGGCTATTTCCCACCCTATGCTTTGCTTTGCTATGTGGTGCTTTGTGGAATGCAAAGGATATACCAAAAAGGCCTATATTTGGCTGTAGTTTCCTATGCAAGCATCAAGTTTAAATAAATAAATATATACAAGTTTTAATTACCATCCCCAGCATCACACCAACCCTGGTGTAATGCCCAAACCAATATCATACAAAGCTCAGATCCATTCCCACAACACATCTCACACCTCACCATCAAGGCGCTCGGCGCAAGCGACCCTTCAACTCCTTCGCGCCGCCTAACCGGCTCTCAGCCCTCTGGGCTCTCAGCCGTAATCCCCAAACCACACTCAACTCGGGGTGAGAAGAGAAAACACCCTCACTACTCGGAGAAGTTGGACCTCGAGAAAACCTAGCCAAAAGACCGGCGCATACCGAGGGTAGTCCAGGCAAAAAGGCCGGCGCAAGCCCTAAGTAGTCCAGGTCTAGACAGGTCCTAGCCCGAAGGCCGGACTATACGTATAGATTTACAACTCTGCAGAAATGTACTCAAGACCACACGGTCACCATCATCGACGCCGATCACACGCCTAGGATGACATACGGGAGACCACCTAGTTAGACAATGCCACCAAACCACTTTCGGCTGAAAGCTCCTGAGTACCACCGTCGCTACCGAGACTGCGTGAAAGCGACGTATCGAGTACTCCCGCGACTCAAGATCAACCCCGCCGTCTCGGCGGGATGGAGGCCATCGGGGCTGTCCACTGCTATAACACTAACCGCTACCTCCTAGTAAGTATGGCATCATCCAAGTAGATGGGGCAATCCGCAATCCGCCCATAACGTAAAACGTGAGGTGAGCACCAATTCCCAAGATCTCCTGTCCCTCGAAGATACAAGTCCTTAGGTATGACCAAGCAAGACATCTTCTACACTCCTTTTCCCGCCTTCTTCGTCCCCGTCACGGAGTTAGCACCGGTATCCAATTCGTACAAATTACCCACCACGTAGGACGAGGTGGGAGAGGCCCGTAAATACAATCCCGGCTGGACTCGCGTCTCGGCGACTCGTCGTGGATCCCGCGCCTGTCGACACAACCCTCACCACACACCCAAGGCATACACGGAATCTCACTCACCACATGACCTCAGTCACCGGGCTCCAAAGTCGCCCACAAACATACTCAATGCCCTACTCATATATCCCGGATCATATATAACATGTAAGTGAGATATAGCACCGATAGCGGAAGATATAATAAGCGCGTGGCTAAATCTATCGGGGTATGCAGGGTGATGGGTTGCGACAAGGTAAAGGCTTCACAAGCATTCTAATCATGCAATCCTATCATATAGCATTGCAACATAAAATAAAGCGCTAGCAAACTATCATGGCATGCGTAATAGGATCTACGAGGTGGGTGGGAAATGAGCACCTCAAAGGTCCTCTCGCAAGTCCTCCACTCGACTCGGGTCGTCCTCCTTGCGTAGCTTCTCCTTCAAGACCGAACGTGACGTAGAGTCGCGATAGTTTACTCCTATAGATATTCACAAAGAAGCAAATCGAAATTCAAAAACTCCAAATGCACTCATGGATAAGCCTAAGACGTAGAGCTTCTTTTTAGAAAAATTTGGACTCTTGTTTCATAATTTTTCGAGTTCGTATGAAAATTCTACGAATTTCCGAAGATTAAAACATATCCCGAAAAAGAATAAAGGCTGGTTTAACTCGAAGTCGACACGTGGCGACACGTGATTGGTCTGCGGGGTCGTCACAAAGCTTACCGGCGGGTCCGGGGTGATGTCGGCAGTGGCGTCATCGCCGACATCATAGCCGACGCGTGGGTCCGGTGCTCCAAATACCGGCGGTGGGGCGATGATGACGTCACCGATGACGCCACCGGCCCGAGGACTTGCGTGGGCGACATGCGGGTCCCTCTGGCCGACGTCATTGATGATGTCGGCGGTCCATCGATAACGCTGATGGCGGCAGGTGGGTCCCGCGGCTTCGCCGATGAGTGGGGCGGGCAACCGCTTGGTAGTCAATCGGTCAACCATGACCGGGCTCGATGGGCGTAATGTATTTGATATACGGGCCGGTTGGGCCACCCGGCCGGACACGTGTCGGCAGGCTAGGCGCACCACGTGTCCACTTGGGCTCCTAACGGGCTCGGGTTCACAGTGGTTGTGCTCGGGCCGGCTTATGGTGGGACGGGGTCCACTGGGTGGTCGCCTCTCTTCTTTTCCCCAACCCTTCCCCCCACTTCTCTCCACGGCGGCGCTTGTCCGCCGCGAGAGCTCGTGCCCCGTGCTCGTCGGGTCTTAGCGGGGCAATTAGGTGGCTTCCGTGGCTCCGCGGCTTTGGTGATGGCAAGGGTAGGCTCCATCCTCCGTAGGCAAGGCTACCGGCTAGGCGGAGGCGGGCACACGACGCGGCGGCGCTCCGTGGTAGAGGGAGGTCTCCTAAGGGGGTCAAGGTCGGCACTCCACTGCAGTTCGGGGCAACGTCGAGGGCTCTTTAGCCCAGGGGGGCGGACGAGCGCTCTGCGTGTCCAAGGTGGCGGCGGCAAGCCAACAAGCAAGCCGCCACGCAACACGACGGAGTCGAGCGGCGCCTCGGGATGGCAGCGAGGTGGCTACGGCACGCTTCGCTAGGCCTTAGGAGGCGCAATCGCTCCTCCGTGGCCCCTGCGAAGTCTTGTCGAGGCCCGAGGTGGCCGGATTGGTTGAGCACGGCACCGGCACGGCCGCGTCCATGGCGGCGGCATGGTGCGGCCTCGACGGGGCTAAGACAGTCAGCGGCTTCAGGGAAACATGGCGCTCTCCTCGCGGGCGACCGATAGCGCGCATCGCGTTCGGATCGGCGCCGCTCTGGGGTTCGGTCTTGTGGCATGAGACGGCCGGTGACGGCGGGAACAAGCGGCGTCCCACGGGCGGTGCTCCGACGGCCGTGGGGCGCTGCCAACTTGTGGTAAGGCGGGGCTTTCCTTCCATTTGGTCTCGGCGGCTAGGTGCGGCGGCTCCGAGGAAGGCGATCACGGGCGCGAGGGTATGCGCGGCACGGCAGCGTTCACGCGTGGCGGAGGCACACGGCGGCGTCCATGGCGACTCGCGCCGGCGAGTCGAAGGACCGGGCAAGGTGGGGTCTTTGGGGCTATCCATCTAGGTGGCGTCGTGTGCGAGGTCAAGGCGGAACCCGACGGGGCGTCTTTCCCGCAAGCGAGGTGGCCGGGTTGGTCGGGACGTTCAACGAGGCGGTGGTGCTCCGTAAGCACCAGCGCCGGGCGGCGAGGTGTCGAACTAAGACCTCGAGAAGCCTAGGGATGAAAAGGCGGCAGATTCCACGTCCCCCTGACGCGGGCGGACATGAAGGCCGGAGCCTAGTGCCCTTCCTTGGGTTGGTTTAGGTTTGGGCGGCGGCATGGAGGGCCTTGCCATGGCGGATCGCGGCCATGGCAAGCAACGGCACTGGCGTTCCTAAGCCACTAGGGCTCAGCATGGCCGTGCCTTGGCTTGGGCATGTGTGTGTGCGTGTGTACGACGCGCGTGTGGTTTCATGCCCCGGCGTCGAGCTCCCGTGGAGCGGGAACGCGGCGGTGGTGGACATCACGGCTATGGCCACAACACAGGGCACCAGGCAGGGCAGGGGTACTCACCGTGTTGGTACGCGGCGGAGTAGTGGTGCAGCGGGTCGAGGCCGTGCGGGTCGAAAGGAAAAAGCGTCGGTGCAGCCCGATCGGGTCGTCGTCCTCCACTCCGGCGGCGCGGCTTGCGGATCAATCGGTGACGGATTGCGGTGCTCCGGCTTCCCCCGCGGCGTCACGGTGTGGTAGCGCTGCCGCTGGTTCGGGCTCGCGGGTGCTGCGAGCGCCGGCTTGCGGTTCGGCAGCAAGCTTTCTCCGATGCGGTGGCGCCGACGAGTCGGCACTCCGGCGTTGTGTGATGCGGCTCCGCCGGGCGGCGCTCTCCTTTCTTCTCCGCCTCCTTTCTTCCCCTTTCCTCCTTCTCTTCTTCTCGGTTTCTTGGCTGGGTGGGTATGGCGTGGTTCATAAGCGCCTCCCGGGGTGGCGGCGGCGAACACAGGGGAAACCCTACGGGGCTCCCCGGGTCCCCCTTCTTATAGGGCGGCGACCATGGTTTGGAGGCGGACGGCCGTAGTGGCGATGGGGGCGGGGGTCCGTCGTGCGGCCGCGGTGGAGTGGGGCGGCGTCTCGCGTCGCGACGCGCCGGCGGTTTTCGAAATTCCCTCCGGTCAAAAGAGTAGGGGAGCGGGGCCGGCGCGGGCGGTGACGTTCGCGGCGTGGTCGTCGCCGCGGCCGTCGGACTCCCGTCCGCCGAAGGGCCATCTGGGGAGGCGGATCGTTGATGTGGCGCTCATCCTAGGCGTCCGTGGCGGTAGGTGGCGAGGGCGAACGGCCGGGAGGGCACGGCTCGCCCTCGGGTCCCTTCGCGATGCGCTGCGCGCGAAGCCGAGCCGGCGCTTCTCGCTACGGGAAAAAAGCAGAGGCAAGAGAGAACGGGGAAGATGACATGTGGGTCCGTCTTGACGCCAGCGTCCCGGGCGAGGGAAAAGACGAGGTTGCCCCTTCTTCCGCATGACGCTGGCGGCGTTTGCGTTCCGGCCGGCCCACCACGAGCATGTGAGCCGGGGTGGGCTTGTGCGCGGTTCACGGGCTTGGCCCTCGCTACCGAGGCTGGCTGGTTCGCTTCCATCTTTGGGCTTGTGAAGGACGGGCAGGCCTACCGGTTTGGGCTGCTAGGCCGAAATGGCCTTTGCTATTTTCTTCCTCCTCTAAAGTCTTTTCTATTTTCTTCTAATTCTAAATTCCATTCTATGCTAAACCTCGGGCACCTATGTTGATGCACATGTGTTGCCAACATGTACACCACCCTAGTGGGGTCCTCTAGGGGTCATTAGGGTCTTAGGATTCCATCCAAAGGTTGGCAACACAAACAAGATCGGTTTGACAAATTAAAGTTGGTTGATTTTATTTCATCACATAAAATAATAAGAGCCAAATCACAAGTTGATTAAGATGCAATGCTCACACATGCTATTGGGTCTACTTGTGCAACTACAAGTTAGTTTCCTAGCATGTCACACACCAAACATGGGTTTGTTTTCAAAAAAAAAAATTTAATTTGTTGTGATTTTTGGTGTTTGGTGTTTTCGTGGTTGTTACACTACTCTGTCCCCGCCGTTGGCAATGTGCCCGTTGGACCACAGGTCAACGTGGGAGACAAGAACTTCGAGATCCGCACGGCCTCATCATGATGGTACGTGGCCAATCCATTCTGTGGATTGCTAAGTGAGGATGCCAATGCGCATCTTCGAGAACTTCCCGGAGCTTTGCGACACTATCATCATCAAGGATGTCACGCTGACGCGATCAAGCTCCGCCTATTTCCTTTCTCCCTTGTGGGGAAGGCGAAAAATGATGGTTCTATAAGGACAAGGAAGTCATGCGGCATGTGGAGCAAGTGCTCTACGGCATTCCTTGCATGATTCTTCCCAATGGGCAAAACCAACGCCCGCGGTAAAGAATCTCCAACTTCCGCCAAATTCCATGGAGCCCATACCGAGGCGTGGGAGAGGCCGCAAGAATACATCCTTGCTCATTGTGGCGGTCATTATTGACCATTTTATACCACCAACTTATGTCTATTTTATGAGAAACTTCCAAACTTATGTCACATATACCTTTACTACTAACCTAGTTCCACATGCATTCAAAGAAAATATGTTTTGCGTGTCCAAACGTGAAAAAGGTAAAAATACGCCAAATAAAGACGGGAAGCACATCGCGAGAATCGTGCTATGTCGAAGGGATATCAAGAAGGCCGAATTGAAGACAAGATGAACCGTTCCCCCATCGGAACCACGGTCCGGCCGCCCACAAGTCCACTAGATGAAGGCGGTGCCAAACGGGGCTAGGCCCAGTCCGGCCAGACCACCCGAGGCACCTCCACTCGGGCCGTGCTTCGAATGGTGGTTCCCCCCTGGACAGTAGCGGCAGTTGCATGGGGAGAAATGCATTTTGCGTGTGAAACCTCCCTCCCTCCCTATATAAATAGATGGGTAGAGTTCCTCTTCAAAGTAGAACACACACCTTTGAGCTTCTACCTCTCCACTTGTATTTCTTTAGTTTAGTGTTAGTATTTGAGCAACATTGAGCTTCAAGGATAGCTTGTCTCCTTGGAAGGACCTTTTGGTAATATACTATGGAGTTCCTTTCTTTATTCAAGTCCTTATATTTATATTGCAATGCATATGAACAAGAGTATAGTTATCCTCATGTTATATTCATAATATATGAACTAGGCTATAGTTAATATATTGTGATATTAACATCACTAACTTTATGCTAATTGTTTATATGTCGTTTTTGGAGAGTTGTAGAGTTATGCTTATGGCGATGGTTTGGTGTACCTTCGGGTTTGCCTTTATCCTTGCTTGTCGATCCGTAGGGTCGGAGTCCTGGGGGGATCTAGGTAGTTTTCTATACACATGAGCATGGTGCTCAGGTATATAGTAACCATCAGAAATGTCGGCATCCCTCGGTAGTAAGGTAGGCGGGCAGGTGGTGACAGCCCTGTCCGTCCCTAGTACTCCTCCACGTTCAGGTGTTGAGTTGGAGTTCTGAAAGTGTCTATCGGCTGGCAGACCAGCTGCGGGCATCTCCCTATCATCTTGACTTAGTTCTATAATCTATTCAATTACTACAAATGATTACTAGAGTTCTATGCATAGGCTTTATTAGAATTGCCCGCTCATCGTAGGATTTTCCTTTTATCTTTTCTTTTATATTTATCCTTGTAGTAGCTCGAAGTGTGTTCTCGCTATCCTGAATTATCATATACTTACCCCTGTACTAGACTAATGGTTATTCATAAATACATTGTGGGCTATGATCATCACTATGCTAGACTTTACACAAACCTGCCTTCCTTTGGGAAAATATAAATAACGATACCCTGAATACTTACGGGTGAAATGCTACAATGATAGATCCGTGAGCTTGCGGATTGACCTCTATAACAAATGAATCTATCTACTAGGGCATTTTACGGCATTGTCGCCGGGGATAATATCTATCTCTAGTGATGATGCTAAGAAATGCCAACAAGCATTTACGGCGCCGTTGTCGGGAAGGCATGGTTTATGAAAAGAAAAACAAAGCTAGCATAACATGATTATAACCACTTTGTTGGTATTTGATAAGCCTACGTAAATATTTATAATAATCCGCAGTTTAACGGATATCTTGGTGAGCATTTCACCCGGGAGAGGGTTTTAATATCGAATCCACGGGGAGGATGGTGTGTGGATAACCGAGGCATATAACTAATCCCCGAGCAGCAATTAAGGAACGAGAGAGGATAAAGAGGTAAGAAGATTCCTATGGTTGTCTAATTCTTCTCCTTGTAAGTTATGTTGATATTGTCTTAAAGGGACGTACTCAAAGGAAAACAAGGTCGAAACTTGCTATTCCTCCAAAGAACATTGTCCTACTAGTCCTATCCAACGGAGATGGAATCCAAAGGAATCAATGGTAATGTCACTACCACGAACTACCACACTCAGGAAGGTAGGGTGCATTCATAAGTACTCACAGTCTAGGCACCACGCCTACACCTAAGCCACTCCTCTAATCTATAGATTCCCATAGATTAAAGTACTCAAAGAGTTATGAATAATAAGAACAATACTAACACTTTAGATAACATGATTACTTACTCAAACAAGAAGTTGATCCACCATAGAAGTCTCAGGATCAAGTGCCATAAGGCCTTTAATCCCGGAGGTACAAGCGTAGAGGAGTCACCGACAAGTCCGGTGCTTCCCATTCTTCTCCTCCACCCACTCTTTAGCTCTCAAGACTAGATCTAGTCACTTTCATGGAGGACTATGGATCTAATCTATCAACTTGATATTCGCTCTCAACTCACTCTAATCCTTCTAGTTCTATATGATCTTCTAATATAGATTAGAACTAGAGAGGAGAGGTTGTCCTCACATTGGGACACCTCTGACCAAAAGGTCAAGAGATAATGAGATAGAATGAGTTAGGGTTTAGCCCCAGGGGTCGGGGGTCTTCTTATATAGGCCTTGGCGAAGAACGATGACCATTGGATCAAACCGACCTTCAATAACGGTGTAGATACAACCTCAAAGTCGGTTACAAACCGACATAGAAAGATGAAGCCGATTGGCTCAGAAGCCCGGCGGCCGGCCTAAATCCCTCTCGGCGGCCGCCGCCAGGTTGGTCTCCTCCGGCTTCTCGTTTCTTCGGTGTCTTCTCGTACCTTCTAGAGTGTTTTAGTCCACATTTTGGGTCGAAGTTACTTCACGGTCAAGTCTTGCCATTGTATGAGATGTATATTCCTAACTTTCTCCATTCTTCTTTGCATTTATCTCATTAAGTCCCCGAAATATATAAATCACCAAAGCTCGTGGAATTATGTTAGTAAAGCCCCTAGACTTATGTTGATATTCATTTTATGCCTTTATTTCATATTAGTTGACTAGTAATATTATGCTATAACAGGTGTCAACAACCACATGTATGTATGATAGCCCTAGTCTTTACAGGCTCACTCTTTTTGTTTTCCTCCTGTTATGGATGAAAACAGGATAGTGTATGACTGGTCGCAACCTACCGAATAACTTCATTGACAATCCGGAGGCGCTCATCAGAAGGAACCGGTCCCGTACCATCCTTTCTGCCGCTACTCCACCGGTGGTTGAACCCATCTTCCCAGTACCATCTCCATCAACACTCATGGCCAAGACACTCCGTGACTACTCTGTCCCCCGCCAGGGCAATGTGCCCGTTGGCCCACGTGTCAATGTGGGAGACAAGAACTTTGAGATCCGTCTTGTCCTCATCACGATGGTACAGGCCAATCCATTCTGTGGATTGCCAAGCGAGGATTGCCAATGCGCATCTTCGAACTTCCCCGGAGCCGTGTGACACCATCGTCATCAAGGACGTCGCGCCAGACGCGATCAAGCTCCGCCTGTTTCCTTTCTCCCTCATAGAGAAGGCGAAGCAGTGGTTCTACAAGGACAAGGAAGCCGTCAATACATGGAGCAAGTGCTCTATAGCATTCCTCGCACGATTCTTCCCAATGGGCAAAACCAATGCCCTGCGAGCAAGAATCTCAAACTTCCAGCAGAATTCCATGGAGCCGATACCTGAGGCATGGGAAAGGCTACAAGAATACATCCTTGCCTGCCCACATCATGGTATGGAGCAATGGCTCATGCTCCACAACTTCTATAATGGTCTAACGACCATGTCCAAGGGGCACATCGATGCCGCTGCTGGAGGGGCATTCTTATCCCTCACCATCGAGAAGGCGCAAGCCCTCATCGAGAAGATGATCGAGAATCAAGGATCAGGAGAGGAGAGAGCCCCAGCAAGAAAAGGCATGCATCCCATGAAAGAAATGGATATGCTTGTCACCAAAATGGACCTGTTCTTTGAAAAGATTGTGAGATCAAGCTGCCGCCGAAAGGAAGCAATGAGCAAAGACCGTCCCACCCATGGATTCACACATGACGTGTGAAGTCCGTGGAGACGTCGGACATTCGTGCAACAACGCCTGAAACTCATGAAGAAGCGGCCTTCATCAACAACGGTACCGACCCGGGTAATAATGGGTGGAACATCCAGAACCGCCCACAAGGAGGTAACAATTTTAATTCAAATTTCAATTCAAATTACAATTCTAATTACAATTTGAATCAACCTTCCTTGAAAGACTTAGTTTTTGGAGAAGCTAAGATTAATGAAAATCTTACTAAAAAGCTTTCTTATAATGATAAAATGTTAGAAAACATAAATACAAAGCTTGAAAGTTTATCTTCTGCAGTAAAGAATCGCTTGAGCTTTAATAAGATGATAGAAACTCAAATAACCCAAATATCTTACGCTATCTCACCCAACTCGGGAAAGGATTCAAGTGGAAGCTGAACCCCCTCTTGAGTCGGTTAATCCGTGACAACGAGGCTTGGTAACCCTCGAGTCGGACCATCCCGATGTTTTTGTAGATTCGCCCTTTGTTGCCAAGAAGGCGGATCCTAGGCGTCCGACGATCACCGCTCAATCGGCCCACACACATTTGAAAGAGCCTATCATGATCGGGGGCAAGTGTCAACATTATGTCTAAGAAAACAAATGACACTCTGCTATATTCTCCACTGACCCCCACCGGGATGAAGCTCCAAATGGTAGACCAATGCAGCCGAACTGCTGAAGGAATAGCCGAGGACATCCTAGTAAGGGTGAAGGATAGCTACATCCCCACGGACTTTGTCATAATAGACATGGGGAGAGTGACGACGCACCGTTACTCTTGGGAAGACCGTTCCTCAACACGGCAAAAATGCCACCATATTTGTTGGGGACGGGGAGAATCAATTTTTAGTTTCACGACCAAACAATGCGGTGCCACTTCAATGGATACCGCAAAATCAACCCCTGTCAAAGAGCGGAAACTCAAAGGACAACCCAAGAGAAGCATGATCCGTCGATCCCAAGAACAATGCTCCATGATCCACATCAAATACGGGTCAAACACACAAGGGCCGAGGGAAGTAGTAATAATCCCCGAGAAATTTAGAAATTTCCCTCGCTTAGCAAGAACTCAAAACAAAAGCCGAAGCCAAAGAAAAAGCGGCTCCTAAAACAAGGAGCAATACAAAAGAAAAGTTGCTCCCACTCCTTCCAAAAAGGTGTGGAAAGAACGAGAACGTTCGACACCCGCCACTTCACCTTCAAAGAAGACCAAGAAGGTTTGGCGAGTGAAGCAAGTGCGCAAACCAACTGCGACATGAAGGATTTTTAAGGTAAGCCTTGCCGAAGGTAAGTCGGGAATAATTTTTAATAATCTTTAATCATTTTTTTGTTATACTTAAATTAATTATCCTTTTCCATATATTCAATTATTATCTTTAATCATATTTAATTTATTTCATTTTATCATTTTAGTGTTTACATGGAAAAATATCTACACAAAAATATATATATCCTATATATACCATCTATATATATATAAATAAAATTTCCTAACTAAATTCTTGTTTTTTATTACTGAAATCATCTACAAATAAAAATATATATATAATTTTTATACATATATATAAAATCAAATAAATAGTTGGGAAATTCAAAATTGGAGAAGCGGGGCCGGGTCGACCGTTGCCCCAACGATAACGAGGACCAACCCGACCGTTCTTGGGCCGCCAAAGCGAAGCGATGGGCCCGGCATGGGTCCGGGGGCGCCGATCCGTACGGGGAGACCCGAGGCCGCCGCCGCGCTCCTAACTGCCGCGAACGGCTCCTAGCCATTGCCCTTACTTTTTGTTTCCAGCGGGGGCAACACGCTATAAATATGAGGGGTGGTGGGATGAACACTCCACCCCTCTCATTCTCACACTTTCACTCTCTGCGGCCGCTCGCTCCATTTCTTGCGCTCTCCAAGCTTCTTCAAGCTCTAGTGCAAGAAAACTCTATAAAAAATTCAGTCACAAACCATCCCACAAGCAAAGCTTCGCAAAAGGTTTCTCTGTTAACGTAACCCTCGCTCGAGTTTTGCTCTCTTTTTGTTTTTGTTTTTTTTTTTCAACATGGGCAGGTTCGGAAAAGTTCTTTGGCGCATTCAAGAAGGCCATGGGAGGAGGCTCAAGTCACCCGATATGATCCTTTTCTAAGCTGTTGCCTGATATGATATGGTGCAAATGGATCCTACTATGAGTTTATTCTAAGAGAAACTTGGCATCCTGAGAATTTTATTTCAAAAATTTAAAGTTCAAAAGTTCCTCAATGATCATGAATACCTACGAGCCATATGACATACTTTATAGTCAAAACCTTAGTAATTTGCAACTTGATTGAACTTTGAGTCAGTGTCAAATTGTGTGAGACCTATGTTGAGATACTTGTCATACTCCCATGATCAAGATACACGCACACCTACCAAATAAAGCCAACTCTTACACCGAGTTGCGCACAACATACACTTTTTTCCATCCACCAAAAACAATTACTCATTTGCATCACCATCATGATATCTCTATCCTTCAGATAATTTCATATGCCAAAAAGAAAAAGATATGGGCTATGCTAAAAAAATCCATGCCGAGGGCATGAGAGAAAAAATGGACATGTGTCCAACCAATAAAGATGACGGGCCAAAAATCGAAAGCCTGTCCAAACAAAAAGAAAGATAGCCCATATTCTTTCCAAAGCCATTACCACCCAAAAGAGAATCATGATGCAATAGAGTACTAAAAATATACTTATGCTCTAGTATTCCACACACTTGCACGCCTTGATCATAGTTTATGACTTGCATCTCCATGTGGTTCGGTTTTGACATGCAAAATAAGTGATACAAGTATGCCCCACGTTTTGCCTACCCAAAACTCCACTCAAATATCCTTGTATTAGTAGGCCATCAAAAAGTGAGGATATGCTCGATAAATCCAAATACAAATTGAGTGATCAAGTGAAATCATTTGAGGAACTTGTTTTATTTTCAAAACTTTACAAAACCTCCGGATGAATGGTTGATCAAAGAATGAATGACTAGTGTTTTACATTAAAACCATTCTTTCTTGCAACCACCCAAGAATTTGGAAAAGTTATAAGCCCCCGCATGACTCAAGTAATACGGGTAGATGAAAATGCCAACTTAATTAAACAACGAAAGAATACTTTGTGATAAACATGGTACATTTTTGAATTGTATCGGCATAGAAGCAACTCTCGATCAACAACCAAAACACTTAGCTATTTGCTCGGGAAGAGCAAAGGTTAAGCTTGGGGACTTGTTGGTGGTCATTATCGACCATTTTATACCGCCAACTTATGTCTATTTCATGAGAAACTTGCAAACTTACGTCACATATACCTTTACTACTAACCTAGTTCTTGTATTCTAAGAAAATATGTTTTGCGTGTCCAAACGTGAAAAACAGGTAAAAGTACGCCAAATAAAGATGGAAAGCACATCACGAGAATCGCGCTATGTCCAAGGGATAGCAAGAAGGCTGAATTCAAGACAAGATGAACCGTTCCCCTTCGGAACCACGGTCCAGCCGGCCCACAAGTCCACGGACTAAGGCGGTGCCAAAACGAGGCCGCCCTGGTCCGGCGGAGCCGCTCGGCGGACCCGAGGCGCCCGCGCTTGAGCCGGTGGTCCGCCGGACCGGCGCCTCCGGCGGTTGCATGGGGGGGGAACGATTTTGCGCATCTAAACCGACCACCCTCCTCCTCGTATAAATAGATGGGTAGAGTTCCTCTTCAAAGTAGAACACACACCTTGGAGCTTCTACCTCTCCACTTGTATTTCTTTAGTTTAGTGTTAGTATTTGAGCAAGGTTGAGCTTCAAGGAGGGCTTGTCTCCTTGGAAGGGTCTTTTGGTAATATACTATGGAGTTCCTTTCTTTATTCAAGTCCTTATATTTATATTGCAATGCATATGAACTAGAGTATCATTATCCTCATGTTATATTCATAATATATGAACTAGGCTATAGTTAATATATTGTGATATTAACATGACTAACTTTATGCTAATTGTTCATATGTCGTTCTTGGAGAGTTGTAGAGTTATGCTTAGGGTGATGGTTTGGTGTACCTTCGGGTTTGCCTTTATCCTTGCTTGTCGATCCAGAGGGCCTGAGTCCCTGGGGATCTAGGTAGTTTTCTATACACATGGGCGTGGTGCTCGTATATAGTAACCATCAAAAATGCTCGGCATCCCACGGTAGTGGTGAGGTAGGCGGGGTGGTGACAACCCGTGTCCGTCCCTAGTACTCCTCCACGTTCGGGTGTTGAGTTGGAGTTACGAAAGTGTCTAATGGTCGGACCCACCACCGTGGGCATCTCCCTATCATCTTGACTTAGTTCTATAATCTATTCAATTACTACATATGATTACTAGAGTTCTATGCATAGGCTTTATTAGAATTGCCTGCTCATCATAGGATTTTCCTTTTATCTTTTCTTTTATATTTATCCTTGTAGTAGCTCGAAGTGTGTTCTTGCTATCCTGAATTATCATATACTTACCCCTATACTAGACTAATGGTTATTCATAAATACATTGTGGGCTATGATCATCACTATGCTAGACTTTACACAAACACCGCCTTCCTTTGGGAAAATATAAATAACTTGATACCCCTCAATACTTCCCGGGTGAAATGCTATAATGATAGATCCGTGCGCTTTTGGGATTGACCTTTGTAACAAATGAATCTATCTACCGGGGCATTTCGCATTATCGCCAGGGGATAATTTCTATCTCCGGTGATGACGCTAAGAAATGCCAACACCCCCCACACACCACGGTATGGAACAATGGCTCATGCTTCAAAACTTCTACAATGGGCTCACGACCATGTCCAAGGGGCACATCGATGCCGCTGCTGGAGGGGCATTCCTATAGCTCTTATCGAGAAAATGATCGAGAACCAAGGATGGGGTGAGGAAAGAGGCCCAACAAAAACACAAAAAGGCATGCACACCGTAAAGGAGACGGATATGCTTGCCACAAAAATGGACCTGTTGCTGAAAAGATTGGGCGATCGAGCTACCGAGAAGGAAGCAGTGAGCAGCACCGTCCCCACCCATGGATTCACACATTACGTGTGAAGTCTGTGGAGACGTTGGATATTCGGGCAACAACGCCTCAAAACCCATGAGGAAGCGGCCTTCATCAACAACGGTACCCACTGTAATAATGGATGGAACAACGAGAACCGCCCAATTGTTGGCATCACTAACTACCTATTTTATACCGCCAACATCGGTATAAAACTACCAAAACACAATAGGAATAGGGCTTTGAGCTAACCATTTCCACAAGTTTTGGTACTCCACTTGTTTTGCGGGGGCAATGATGAAAAAACATATATATATTGGGCCAAAAGCAAAGGAAAACATACAAGAAATAACAAAGTTCTAAATGGCCCAAAGCAAAGCAAGGAGAAGAGAGGAGAAAAGCCTATAAACATGAATACTAGTGTCCAAACATAAGCCCAAGAGGTGGAAACCCAAATCCAACATAAAATCATACCGGACCACATGACATGGGTTCAGTATTTTGGGCATAACTTTTTCATACGAACTCAGATTGAGGTGAAACACCCGTCGAAATGAAGCTAAAGATGAAAACTATGTGCTCACCAAATTTGAGCCCATTTGGCCCACATCTTGGCGTGGGTGCGCTCGTCGGCGGGCGCCGCCAACGCCGACATCATCCGGGCCCAACTTTCTCCTACAGCCCATGCCGACAGCCCAAAGTGCAATGACGGTGGTTGATGGCGGTGCATTCAATGCTATGACGGTGAAGACGTCGGTTTATGCCATTAGGAGGGGAATATTCCATGGTTTATTCCTCCACCCTCCTCCTATAAATAGAGAGCCTCTCCCCTCTCAATACACACACCATTCCAAGGCAAGAGCTCTCCCTCTTTTTAGTAGAGCTCTTCCCTCTACTCTTCTTCTTCACTCCAATGGGCTCAGGCCCTCACTAGTAGTAGAGAGATTGGTGGAGGAGAGATGTGAGGAGCGGGAGCGGGAAGTGCCGGACCTATCGGTGGCTCCCTGGACTTGTACCTCGGTGGATGCGGGCTTAGCTCCTTCATGGGATCTTGGCTAAGTAAGCTTCCACGGTTCTGATAATCTTTATTGTCTTTTGTTTACCTGAGCTTTATCTACTTGTTTGTGGGATTGTTAGTCATCCTTCGGGGCGTAGCTCTTGGTGGAGGAACCTCTTGGCGGGGGAACCCGGCCGACTTCAAGAGCTGTGATCGGTAGTGCAAACGTGGTGTTTGGGCTAGCGGTTACCTGTCTTTTGCGGTCCACTCCACGGTTGAGGGGTAGGCGGCTAGGTAGTGACAGCCTTGTCCGTCCCTTGTAATCCCCCCATGTGACGCGTGTGTTGTAGTGCTAATTGCCGGACACTGTCCAGTTGGGCATGGGCTGGTGCCCGAAGTGGACAAGTAGCTCTAGAGTTTGGCTAACCAGGGGACCCTAAAGGTGTAGGAATCCTTCTCTATAATCCTCCCCATCTTTGGCCTTGTGTGTCCTTGGATGAACTAGCTAGGAGAGAGTACCTCCGTTCCTCGTGGAAAAATATGATACCCCTGAATATTTTCGGTGAAAGCTACAACGACAATTCCGTGCGCTTGCGTAATCTTACGCATACGTTAAGAAACGCGTCAACAAGCTTTTCGGCACGTTGTCGGGAACGGTTGCTATTATCTTCGAACCTAGTTTGTCCTCGTATCTATCTTAAAAAAACAAAATAGTTATTTATTTTCCTTTTTCCAAAAATGAAGCCGGCCAATCAATTTCAAAACCTTTCTCGCTTCTTCAAAGAGGGGGTTCAATAAGGCACATTCTTTTTCAAAACCAACCAGCCCATGAACTCCCCTCAAGGATAAAAAAAGCATTGTGCGGGGCACAACCCTTCTCTGGTAATCGCTGATCAAAAACCTGTGTAGTCACCTACAAGATTTCAAGGAGATATGTGCATGCCTAAGCATTCCTGCCATGACACAAGAAACTTTCATGTGGAAGTTGTTTCCGTTCTCCCTCATAGGGAGAGCAAAATGATGGTACACTAATGTTGTAGGAAGTTTGAATAGGGATTGGGTAAAACTCAAAGACAATTTCTGTCTAGCATTCTTCCCCATCAACTCCCTACCAAGGACAATCCTCGATTTCGAGCAGGATGAGAAGGAGTCCATTGGTGCAGCCTGGGACAGGGTTTACAATGTTAATACATGCCGCCCGGACTTGTCATTACCCGATAGTGTGCTTTTGCATATCTTTTTGTTTGGGTCTTGACGTGAGACGCCGCCCCTATGCCTTGACATGACCATCGGAGGGTCGTTTGCACATAAACCTACAACGGAACAGAGGAGAATCCTTGATCACATCCTAGAGAAGCATGCTTCTCCCGTTGTAGAACCTTTTCCCCTCCACGACAAGGGCATGTCAAGCTTTGAGGAGCCCTCATCGGTCAAACCTTTCCCCGTACCATCATTAGAACCGACTATTGAGCCCTCTCCCGAACACCAAACACTTTGAAGGAAGGAATGCTTCATCCTTCGGAGTTCCCGATTGAATTCGAGGACCATGGGAGAACCCTGAACCTTCTTTGGCACGAATGGAACACATTTGGTCGTAAGGGGAATTCCCTCTAAAAAGGAACCATCAAAGGAATGGTTAACGGAGGTGAAACGTTCTTCCGAAGCAATTCGAGATCCTTTCACCTTCCATGACTATATCTTGTTCATTAAAGGGAAATTCCTTAGAAGCCCTACACAACCCCACAGTTGAGACTAATATCATGTCGCAATTTCTTGCGGAAACCCTATTAGGTAAATTGCCGCTAGCCTCAACCGACAGACTCCTCAAGGGTCAGTTCGGACTCATCTTTGCGTGTTGTGGGATTGCTAGGGCCGTGCCAATAAAATTTCATGAAACCGAGGTTCATTTAGACTTTCATATCTACCCCATCCTTGACTCTGATCTTCTCATAGGCTACCCTCTTGAAAAGTTTCTTCATGAAAAACCTATAGAGGGGAGCCATGATGAGAAGTTGGGAAAGATTGCTTCCGTCCCTCACCTAGAAACCCCAAAGGCGGAGCATCTTCCCAACCAAAACCTGTTTGAGGAGGCAAAGTTCATAACTCCGCTCGCTTCACCCAAGTTGCTCTCGCATCCCGGTGAAACAGAAACACTGTCGCCCTCACTCGAACACAAGACATGTCCCTACGGCCAACAAAATGTTGTTCTTGACAATGGTCAAGATTCAACGTTCGTTCTTCATGACACATCTTTTGAGGATAGACACATCTTTTGAGGATAAACACCCATGCGCCATGGACATGCATGAAGCACCAACTCTAGAGAGACCGATATAGAAACCGCTAAGGAGTATGAAAAGTTTTAATCGATATCCCTCACATTTCATGCTCACCTTTTTGGATCTCTGGACTTGTCTTGCTTCGACCCGTGCCCCTATGAGGATCTCAACCTTCTCTTGATCCTCACTCATAAGCTTTTAAGAGGATGGTTGTGGATGTCTTCGTGTACCACAAGTTTTGTCGATCTCGTAGTGGCACGATGGCGCTAACCATGCGAAATTGAGCGTAACGCTAAATTCTTAGTGGTGAGGGCCGGGAACTTCACCACCTTTTCATAGCCGCAAGATGAAGTCCCGCGGTCAAGCTTATGACCATAAACAAAGCACTGCCGGAGATACCCCCGGACTATCATAAAAAAATATATAAAAAAATATTTTATCTCTCTTATTACTTTCATAAAAAAAAGAGAAAAAATAATAATCCCTATTATGAAAACCAAAAAAAAACTTTTCTCTTATTAATAAAGCAAGAACATGCTATCAAGTTAGTATGCACCTTCGGTATTTTTGTCGCTAACCATTTTAGGTGGAGATCGATTAAGAAGAACCAAGAGGCATGCGATGCTCGAAAAACATGGGGGCCACATGAATAAAAAACTATGATGCTCATGGGTGATGAAATGTGCTCAAAAAGGAGACCCAGACTTTTGTACACTTGACTTTTATACAAAAGTCCAAGTGTGGGGGGAAGATGGTGAGAATCTCAAGTTCCATCCACCAAGGGGTCATATAAAAAAAATGATGAAGAATAAAAGATGATGTCAGCCATGGCTTGCTAAAAAAAGAGAGAAAAGAATTAAAAAAAAAGAGAGAGAGAGAATATAGATGTAGAAAAAAAAAAAAAGAAAGTGAGAAAAGGGATGAAAAAAAAAAATAATAATAAGAAGAAAAAATAGAAAGAAAAAAAAAGAGATGTTGTCAAAAAAAATATATATATATAGAAAAAACAATAAGAGAAGAGAGGAGCTTGGTTGGCCCCACATGGTCAAGATACATACTAATGTCTTTGCTGACTCCACCCATCATTGCTTCAACAAGCAAGAAGGGCTCGTCTCATATCCTTTCTTTGCTACCATCAAGACCCATGGCCCATACACACGAAGTTATTTGGGTGGCCTAGTCTTGAGATGCACCTGGCGAGCCATCCTCAAAAAACCAACAACAACAACCGACATTTCATCCGTAAATGCCGTCGGTAAGTATATCCGTGTATGCAAAGGAAATAAATGTTCACCAACACTCTTACTCATATTTGTCCCCATAGTTTGAACATGCAATTTCATGCTTCCCTTGTTATGACATATGCTTTGAGTTTGGATGCATTTACATGTAATACATCCATAGGTCTTTTGAATTAAGCATGGTGCTTAGGTTAAAATGGCCTTCTTTAATCGAGCTTTGACATGGTGTTGGAGTTTGGTTAATGAACTAGAGTAGCTGTCATAATACATGGAAGTAATTTATGTTGGAGATGAATCGGGGCTATGCTTACACTACTTCTTTATGTTAGCCTTGCTTGAGTGATGCTTTGTGGTGAACAAATAAAATTAAAAAAATCTCAATAAAGGCTCCTCGGTGCTCATCTTGGAAGTAGAGCCATATGTTTGCTTTCTCTTGTTTTGTTTTTCTTTGTTTAATAAACCAGGTACAAGAATAAGTGTGGTGGAGATCTCTCAAGCATAACAATCACACTCATCTGAAATCTCCCCAACACAATGCACAAACACCGAGCAATTCACGATGGAGAAGGGCGAGACCTAACGACTACCATGAAACTCCTTCCTCCTCAAAGCGGTGGTTTGTGTAACTCTCGCTCTCACATCTCTCAAAAGTTTTAAAGTTTAAATTTGAACAAATAAAAAAAGACAAAACTTTTGGATGCTCCATCTCCATTGCTATCCTTTGATAAAAATGTGCATACTCTTTTATTCCTCGCTAATATTCCTATGACTTGTGAACTATCTATCATAGGGACCCCATGTTATCTAAGTAATTGGAATATGTGATATAGCCGATGATATGAACCTTGCTCTTTATATGAACTTGGGATTTGTTTTCAAAAATTCAAAATTCAAATACATGCTCCTCAATGATATGCAAATTTCTACCGTAGCCATATCAAGTTTATCAAGTGCAAAAAACCTTACACATATGTTACTTATTTCTCGCATTGAGCTTGTGTCAAGTCTTGTTGACCCTTGTTGAGATAGTTGTCATGCCCCCAAGATCAAGATCACGCACGCCACCTATATCAGCTATTCCTACACCGAATACGCTAAAAAAACATGCTTCATCCACCATAAAACTACTCAAGCCCTACACCGAGTAGACACAAAAAAGAGATCTTAGAAATAAATACTCCATGCTCTACCAGATAGTGATCTCTCTATATACTTGTGGTTTAAGAGACATGGCTATGAAAAAAAAAAATGGGGACACATGAAGGTCCTAATAAGAGAAACAAAAGTTGGACACATGAAGGTCCAAGGCTTTTATAAAAAAAAAAAAAAAAAATGATGAGCACATGAAGGCTCATACAAAAAAGATAGCCATGTTCTCAAGAATAAAGTTTTTGTAAGAGAGATCACACATATCAAGGAGTATAGTATAGGTTCCATTATGTTGTATCCACACACATGCAGTTCTTGATCTACTTGTATGCCATCCTTCTCCTCGGATCCAAGCTTTGACCTAGCAACATGTGCGAGTAAGTATGCCTTCATTTCTCTTCCCTACCCAAAGATCCACATAAGCTTGTTTAGATGCAAGAAAGAAAAGAAGGCAAAACTTTGATATGCCTTGGTGAGGAACCAAATACAAATTTGAGTGATCCGAGTGAATCATTTGAGGAGCTAAGCTATATTTACATTTTCAAAAATCAAATGAAAACCCAAGTTCCTGCACTTATTTGATGCAAGGGGATTTGACTCCATGTTGTTCCATAATTCAATTACACAAAATTAACATGGTAGACACATCAAAAGTTCACAAGTGCGGTGAAGCTTGGAATAACTTGTATGCAGGTTGCATATCAAGGAGATGACCCATCTTAGTCCTTAGCCTTTACTCGGGACGAGCAACGGACTAAGTGTGGGGGAGTTTGTTGATCGATCACTAACTACCTATTTTATACCATCAACATCAGTATAAAACTACCAAAACACAATAGGAATAGGGCTTTGAGCTAACCATTTCCACAAGTTTTGGTACTCCACTTGTTTTGCAGGGCAATGATAAAAACATATATATCTTGGGCCAAAAGCAAAGGAAAACATACAAGAAATAACAAAGTTCTAAATGGCCCAAAGCAAAGCAAGGAGAAGAGAAGAGAAAAGCCCATAAACATGAATACTAGTGTCCAAACATAAGCCCAAGAGGTGGAAACCCAAATCCAACATAAAATCATACCGGGCCACATGACATGGGTTCAGTATTTTGGGCATAACTTTTTCATACGAACTTGGATTGAGGTGAAACACCCGTCGAAACGAAGCTAACGATGAAACCTATGTGCTCAGCAAATTTGAGCCCATTTGGCCCACATCTTGGCGCGAGGGCGCTCGTCGGCCAGCGGGCGCCAACTTGTGACATCATCCGGGCCCAACTTTCTCCTACAGCCCATGCCGACAGCCCAAAGTGCAATGACGGTGGTTGATGGCAAGTGCATTCAATGCTATGACGGTGCAGAGGTCAGTTTATGACATTAGGAGGGGAATATTCCATGGTTTATTCCTCCACCCTCCTCCTATAAATAGAGAGCCTCTCCCCTCTCAATACACATACCATTCCCAGGCAAGAGCTCTCCCTCTTTTTTTAGTAGAGCTCTTCCCTCTACTCTTCTTCTTCACTCCAATGGGCTTAGGCCCTCACTAGTAGTAGAGAGATTGGTGGAGGAGAGATGTGAGGAGGGGGAGAGGGGAAGTGCTTGGGACTGTCGGTGGCTCCCCGGACTTGTACCTCGGTGGATGCGGGCTTAGCTCCTTCACGGGATCTTGGCTAAGTAAGCTTCCACGGTTCGATAATCTTTATTGTCTTTTGCTTACCCGAGCTTTATCTACTTGTTTGCGGGATTGATAGTCGTCCTTCGGGGCGTAGCTCTTGGTGGAGGAACCTCTTGGCGGAGGAACCTGGCCGACATCAAGAGCTGTGATCGGTAGTGCAAACATGGTGTTTGGGCCAGCGGTTACCTGTCTTTTGTGGTGCACTCCATGGTTGAGGGGGTAGGTGGCTGGGTAGTGACAGCCTTGTCCGTCCCTTGTAATCCCCCCACGTGACGCGTGTGTTGTAGTGCTAATTGCCTGACACAACTTTGTCCGGTTGGGGCGTGGGCGGTGCCCGGGCGGACAAGTAGCTCTAGAGTTTGGCTAACCCGGGGGGACCCTAAAGGTGTAGGAATCCTTCTCTATAATCCTCCCCATCTTTGGCCTTGTGTGTCCTTGGATGAACTAGCTAGGAGAGAGTACCTCCGTTCCTGTGGAAAATACGATACCTCAATATTTCGTTGAAAGCTACAACGACAATTCCGTGACGCTTGCGGAATCTTACGCATACGTTAAGAAACGTCAACACCCACAAGGAGGTAACAATTTCAATTCAAATTACGATTCAAATCAACCTTCCTTGAAAGATTTAGTATTTGGTCAAGCTAAAATCAATGAAAATCTTACTAAAAAGTTGTCTTACAATGATAAAATGTTAGAAAACATAAATTCAAAACTTGAAAGTTTATCTTCTCGCATTAAAAGAATCAATTGAGTTTTAATAAAATGATAGAAACTCAAATTACCCAAATATCTTCTTCTATGTCACCCAACCCGAGAAAAGGATTTAGCGAAAACTCGAACCCCCTCTCGAAATCGGTTAACCTTGGTGACAATGAGGTTTGGTAACCCTCGAGTCGGACCAGCCCCGATGTTTTTGTAGATTCACCCTTCATCGCCAAGAAGGCGGATCCCCTCGGGCGCCCGACGATCACTTGTTCCATTGGCCCACACACATTTGAGAGAGCTTATTGCGATCTGGGGGCAAGTGTCAACATCATGTCCAAGAGAACAAACGACACTCTGTTGTATTCCCCAATCGACCCCCACCAAGATGAAGCTCCAAATGGCGGACCAATCTATCGAATTGCGAATGAATAGCCGAGGACATCCTAGTAAGGGTGAAGGACGGCTACATCTCCACGAACTTTGTCATAATAGACATGGGGAAAGTGATGATGTACCGTTACTCTTGGGAAGACCGTTCCTCAACACGGCAAATGCCACCATATTTGTTGGAACGGGAAGAATCAACTTTCGACTTCCCCCCCAACGATGCGGTGCCATTTCAATGGATACCGCAACATCAACCCCTCCCCGTCAGTGGAACGGAAGCTTAAGGAACAACCCAAGAGAAGCATGATCCGTCGAGCCAAAGAGCAATGTTCCAAGATCCACATCAAGTATGGGCCAAACACACAAGGGCTGAGAGAAGTAGTAATAAACCCTGAGAAATTGAGAAACTTCTCTCAATTAACAAGAACCCTAAAACAAAAGCCGAGCTAAAGAAAAAGGCAGCTCCTAAAATAGGGAGCAACAGAAAAGAAAAAGTTGCTCCCACTCCTTCTAAAAAGAGCACAAAAAAAAAAATCGAGAAGTTGCCCCCACACTTCCCAAAAAGGTGTGGAAAGAAAAGGAACCTCGACACCCGCCACTACATCATCAAAGAAGACCAAGAAAGTGTGGCGAAAGTGAAGCAAAACATCTACATCAGCTTCAACATGAAGGGACGAAAAAGTCCCACATCACGGACTTTAAAGTTGAGCCCTTGCCAAGGTAAGTCGGTATTTATCTTTAATTATATTGAATTATTTCTTTTTTTTTTTTTCACATATTTATTTTCTTTTAGTTTATTCCATTTTATCTTTTTAGTTTTCACATAGTAATATATTTATATAAAAATATATTCAAAATATACCTATATATATTTATAAAATAATAATAATATCTATATTTATATAAATATAACAATTAAATATATATATAACATATATATACATAACAATAAATACATATTCTATATAAATAATATTGATTTCCAAATATAATCATGAATAAAATTTTCCTAACTAATAAAATAAATTCTTGTATTTATTATTATTGAAATTATCTATAAATAAAAAATATAGAAATATATATATAAAATCAAATAAATTCTTGGAAATTTCAAAATCGGAAGCGTAGGTCGAATTCGGCCAGATTGCCCCAACGATCCGCAGGATCAACCCCCGGCCGTTGGGCGGCTGTTAAAAGCGAACAACGACGGGCCCGGCATGGGTCCGCCCTGAAAGCTCGGTCGTGGAGACCCGAGGCCGCCGCTTTCCCTACCGCCTCAACGGCTCTAGCGGGTTGCCCATGCCGTGTTCCGTGGGGGCAACACGCTATAAATATGCGGGGTGTCGGATGGGAAACACTCCACCCCTCTCATTCTCACATTCTCACTCTCTCTCTCTTCACCGCTCGCTCGATCTTGCGCTCTGTCTCCACAAAGCCCCGAGTGCAAGAAACCTGCGTGAAATCTCGGCAGACAAGCTCGCGAAGAAAATCTCTCGCTAACATAACCCTCGCTTGAGTTTTGTTTTTCTATCTTGTTGTTCAACATGGGCGAAGTTCGGAAGGTTGCCCTTTGCACTCAAGAAGGCTATGGGAGGAAGCTCAAGTCGCTCCCGCGAAAAGCTCAAGCATGCACTTCACCGAGCCCGATGAGAGCCCAATGCACGAAGAAAGTACGCCCTCACAAGAGCAAGAACAAGGGGGATGACGATCAATGAAGAAGACGCTCCGCACCTCGACTTGGACGGAGATCGGGAAATACAAGCATACAACCTCCTCAAAGGTTGAGAGTTCACCCACGTGCCGTGCTTCACCCCCGAGGTCCTCACCAAGCTAGGTATGGATGTCGAATTCCCTCTTATGTGGACTGGCTTGTTGGTTAGAAAGAAATTGACCCCCTCGGGAAGAAGGGTCTCGACTCCTTACCATGCAATTCTTATGCTCCCTGCAAATTCATAATGAAGGTATTTCTTTCTGTTTATTTGAGCAATATTATTGTGTCACCTAGGGAGAGCTTGCTGGATACATAGGCTTTAACACTAGGAAATGCTCAATGAACCTAAACTATTCTCTTTAAGGTTTTAATCGTCATGAATTTTGGAGAGAAATTTACGGTTTAGTAGTTCCTCAAAAGTTTTCTCCTATTAATGCAAACATCCATCACCCCTCTTTGAAATTTATGCATAAATGGATGGCTATGACTTTGTTCCCAAGACAAGATATTCACTATGTTTTAACCTGTTGAGCTTCAATGTCTTTATGCCATGGTAAAATGTAACTAAAATTGCTCCTATAAAAGAAATGGTGAAATGCATGCTAAACAATTTTCGAACCACTACCATTGTGCATTTGCACATCCCTTGTGACACGGATTGCCCATTGTGTCAAGGCGTTGGAGGGACGAGATGTGACATACATCCCTACCCCACGCATTGAGATCACAAAGTGTCATCCTTGCTACAAGGGCATCACATAAAGCTCAATGATGAATAGAAACTTGTGTATTATTTTTTGGGATATACAAATGAGATTCCGTTTCACGACCCGAAATCTCTTTGTATAAATCCCCACCACTCACCTTCGCTCTTGTTGAGCAAGAGGAAGCGCGCAGAGTTCTCTTTCTCGTAGGTCATCACGGAGGAGGGCAATGGATGAAACCGGCGGCTCACAGGCACCACCGCCCGCACCACGGCCTACACCTACATCTATGCCAAGGCTATTCTTAGCTATGTCAAATCCTAGGTACACACCGGTTTTTGGTCCCGGCTATGGATATATCCCGCACCTAGAGGAGGCCGGAGGTTCAGGGTGGCAGACATGCATGGACAAATCATCCGACTCCTCGAGGGGCTACCACCACCCATTCCACCTCGCCATTCCATAGTGGACCCTCGGGCAATATACGACCTCAACACACACGCGTCGGAGGGCCCCCGCAGAGGTAAGTATGTATTTTCCTGAATTTTCCATGTTATTTTCTAGTAAAAAAATCAAATATGATAAAAACAACAAAAACATTTATTCCACTCTTATATGTGACTTAGGAATGTTTAAGTTTCTCTAAGTTGAAATGATGAATAGTTGCTCTCATCTATAATTTATTTGCGCCTAGTTTATGACTTTGAATTCCCCAATGTTTAAGTTTGTTGGCTAATATTATTTTATCCTAAAAACTTGATAAATTGTGGGTTTGCAAACACATGATCCTTTTCTAAGTTATTGCCTGATATGATATGGTGCAAATGGATCCTACTATGAATTCATTCTAAGAGAAACTTGACATTCGGAGAATTTTATTTTCAAAATTCAAATTTCAAAAGTTCCTCAATGATCATAAATACCTACGAGCCATATGACATACTTCATAGTCAAAACCTTAGTCATTTGTTTGCTTGATCGAACTTTGAGCTTTGTCAATTTGTTTAAGACCTATGTTGAGATACTTGTCATACTCCCATGATCAAGATACATGTACCCCCACCAAATAAAGCCAACTCTTACACTGAGAGTTGTGCACAACATGTATTTTTCCGTTCACCAAAAATAATTACTCCTTTGCATCACCATCACGATATCTCTAGTCTTCAAATATTTTCATATGCCAAAGAAAAAAGATATGGGCTTGTAACACCCCGGTTTTAAGAACAAAACCAGATGACGCCATATGTGAGCCCCGAAGTCAAATCTCACATATAGTTTTACAAATGAAAGGTAATCAATTCACAATGCTTAAAATATAACGAACATAATATAAAGGCAAATAACCTCGGCTAGCGGAGACAACGGAAAGACTCTCTGTTCTTCGATGTGGGCACCACAGAACCGAACGACCGATTGATCACAAGCCTAACTTCTTCCCGAGGTGTGGGGGAATAGCAAGAGTGAGTCCATGTCGAACTCCGCAAAATATAGCTAGGCAATATCTACCCAAAACCCATGATCATTATAACATAAATAATGAATAGCATGAAATGATAAATCATGAACAATTTAATAAGCATGTAATTCTATTCATAGATGTCTCCAAGGCCGTTCATGACCGCGAACACGGTGACATGTCGGTTTAATTAACTCTCTGTGAGAGGTGTACACTTTCACTACGGGTCATGGTTTCCACCGAGTAGGTCCTCGACTCCCTAACCAAATGAAAACCATATAAAGTCGCTCAAAGGCCCTCCTAAAAATATTAAGTGGCCAACAGAGCTACAACCCCGTTTCTCCCAATTCGGCAAACCACCAACAAAGTTAGGTAAAAACCCTTGAACAACTAGAGCCGAGCCATGTAGCCCCCATAGTCAGACTTGTATATCCCTGATGATCACAAATGAATAAGTCCTTATGAACCATGTTATCAACAATTCATATTTAACGTTCGGTGCATAAACATTAAGCAAGTCATAAGATCATGGTTTCAGCCTAGCATATCCCAAAACTATACTTGCCTTTTATAGTCGCTCCAACTTTCTCTTAGGTTGCTTCCGGTCATCATCTTCCGATCTTCAAAACTCACAAGCGGTCCTCGTTCTACTCGTAGCAAGCACCACACACAGGCAACATACAAACAACAAACAACATCTAAGAACAATAGAGCAGGAGTTCGAAAACAACGTGCTAAGAGAGAACTTCGTTGCTACGGTCGAGCGAACATATGAAACACCGATAACTAAGCTACCGATAAAAGGAACGACTCACCGATGATTTAAATCATGAAAGGAAATAAAAGACTACATGCTTTATTTATTTTAATTGAGAAAATCATGTAAATAGAATTAATTCAGATTGGTCACATCAAGTTTGAATTCAAAATCGAAGTTGGATCTAGTCACATTTTAATCATAAACATGTCATATAAATTATTCATGTTTAATTTTATCTTTGCAAAATAAATTGATTACACATGAGGGGTAAACAAGTTATATGGAACGTGTTTGATCTAAGCAAATTATAATTTAGAAACATATTAAGATTAGCAATTATTCACTTTGGCATTTTATTCCAAAATCACCTGAGTACAAAACCTATATTGCTTTTATTTAGGAATTCAAGTACATAAGGCATTAATCAAATTGCATAAATTCACAAATAAGTTTCATGAATAATATCAGCACTACTGCGTAGAGCGACGATACAAATCTAACGCAACTGGAATGACTCGATTCGGACTTAAAACAAAAGAATGATGGAGACTATGAACTGGATGGCAAACTTGTAAATAACGGGCGGGTGGCAAACTTGTAATTACTGCGCGGTGGCAATTCCGTAAATACCTCATCTTGTTCCTTTGGGCTGCTCACGCACACAGCCATGGCTGTTCCTGCCGTTCCTGCTGCTGCTCGCATGGAGGGAGGAGGGGGCCTCGGCAGGGTCCTTAGCCGGCCAATGGGGACGGAGCGGCGCACGCGAACGCGCGGAGGGGAGGGCAAGGCCGGCCCGGTCTGCTGGTCCGGTGGCCGAACGGCCGCAGCACGGCGGCGGTGGCGATGCTGCTCCGCGTGCGTCCGCACGCGAAGGGCACGGCGAGGCACGGGACCGGCGGCGTACAGGGGCTGCGGGGTTGCTGATCCGGGGACGCGACACGCGCCAGGGCGCGGTGGGAGGAGGCCGGAGACAGCGACGACAAAGGTCGTCCATGGAGTTTGCTCGCCGGAGAAGTTGACCGGAAAAGAAGAACACACAAGAACCGGGTCAAACGGGCACGGATTGGGGCGAACGAATACACCACGGTGAAGAGAACCACGAGAGATACCTTTTGGTGGGAACGGAATTTGCTGGAACGCCATGGTTTGGCCGGAAAAGCTCGCCGGAGAGTTCGCCGGAATTTTCAAGATCCAGAACTTCGGCGATAGATGTAGGGCAAACGAAAAGGCGGCTCGCGAAACGGACTGTACGTTTGCGATCAGCGCGTCGAGGAGAAAAGCGGCAGCTGTTTATATGTAGGTTTTGGGTCGGTGGAAAAATTAGGGTTTTCGAGAATAAAACGAATTTCGGGAATTAAATAATTCCAGAAAATCTAGAGTTGATATATGGGCCCTGAAAAATACTCCGGAGGCTCAAAAATCCCGAGAAAATTCCCAGAGACCTATTGGACAATGATGAACCCAATTAAAGTAATTGGAGTTCACGGAAAGATATTTTAGATGATCCTAGAAAAATGAAAAAGCTCAAAGAAAAATGAGAAAAGGCTCAAAAAATACGGAAAGATCCTTCGAATATTTTAGGAGGTGTATTTATGAAGCTTGGCCACAAAGGAATGGTTTAGAGCAGGAGACAAAGGATTTTAGAACCTTTCATCAAAGGAATAAATAGGGAAACAAAGAATTCGATGATAGAAAAAGACGAAAACACGCGGGAAGAGGACGGTCGTTGCACTAATCGCGTTTCAAAAACTTTGGACCCACTCAAAATCATCAAAACAAGCAACAACCAATCGAATTGGGAAAGATCAAGAATTAATCTAGTGTTTTCTATTCACGGCCCAAAATCGAAATTTTGGGGGTGTGACAGGCTATGCTAAAAAAGAAATCCATGCCAAGGGGCATGAGAGAAAAAAAAATTGGACACATGTCCAAATAATAAAGATAACGGGCCAAAAATCGAAGCCCGTCCAAAAAAAAAAAGAGAGATAAAGATAACCCATGCTCCTTCCAAAGGCATTACCATTCCAAAAGGAGAATCATGATGCAATAGAGTACCAAAAACATATTTATACTCCAATATTCCACACACTTGCACATCTTGATCAAAGTTTATGACTTGCATCTCCATGTGGTTCGGTTTTTGACCAGCAATATAAGTGATACAAGTATGCCCCACTTTTGCCTACCCAAAACTCCACTCAAATAGCCTTGTAGTGGTAGGCCACTAAAAAGTGAGGATATGCTCTGAAAAATCCAAATACAAATTGAGTGATTGTTGGTGTTTTTTAAGTGCTAAAAGAATATGAAGATTTTGCAAGCGCATAGAATACCATTGTAGCTTTTCCCTAGGAGAGTATTCTAGAGTATCGTATCCATAGGGAAGCTTTGGCTAAAGAATCTAATAACTCACAATCATGCATCTACTGACTTAGCAAACCACTAGACTAAAGTGAGGGGGTAATTGATAAAGGGTAAGTAAATAACAAAGCATAAAACAATAACATACCTAAGATTATAAAAGAATAACTAAACTAATCAAGAGGTCAAAGGAGAGATCAAGGTTCCTATGTACTTCTCTATTACTTAGGTTCTACGATAGCAATCACACCAAAACACTTCAGAACATCAGAACACTAACCACAGAAAGAGATGAGAAGGGGGCTAGGAAGCTCCGACTACGGTCCTACAAACACCAACCCGAACGTGGTGGAATACGTCGGCCGTCGGGGCTGTCACCACACACCGGGCTACCACAAACTATCCGTGGGGTTGGGTGCAATCTCGGGTAACCTATAGCCTAGACACCATGTCTATACTATCGATTATAACTCTAGCTACCATGAATAACTAGAGCCCTCAATACGGCGGAGATCCCATGCAATAGCATAACAACTATACTAACCATATATGAAAGACATGGAAGTAAATAGAGAAGATAAATATATGAATTATAAGTCTTACAAAGAAAGGATACAAGACATACCAAACTCTGTAGACATCTCTAGAACTAGAGCACAACTCCACTCTCCTTTACTCTTGATTAGATCTAATCTAGATCTAATCTACTTCTAATTACATGGCTAATCTACTTCTAATTACATGGCTAATCTACTTCTAATCTACTTCTAATTCACTAATCCCTGAGAGAGAGGTGATCCTTACATTGGGATACCTCTACAACCGAGAGATAATGAATAGAATGAACTAGGGGCCCTCACCACGTTTCTTTGCGGAATTAATTAAGAAAATGCCATGATCATAAGAAAAATTTTTATGTCATCATTTTTCTCCTCAAGCTTGCTCTCCTGCAACCAATTTTTTTTTCGACAAATGAAGCCATTTAGATAATCACAGTGCATGCAAAATACAATACTGATGTATAATGAATCGATGGAAGTTAATCCAAAGGTTTGCACAGAGAATGAAACACACCAATCGATCTTCAGAGATTTCTTCCTCCTTGTGAATCTGATGGCTTTCCTCTGACACGTTGCCATCCTGACACCATTATTCAGAAGATTTAACAGAGAGATAAGGTCACTACAACGACAAAACACACATGTATACACCAATGAAGAAAGTTTCCAAAAATTATGCATACAGAGCAGAAGCACCTTCAACGTGTGTCATCTTGCAGCGGCCTTCATAGTCTCTTTCATATATAAAGATGTCAGTACATCTTCATATATCAAACCTTCATATATTAAGGTGTACACCTTCATATATCGACATATTATTTCAGTACACCTTCATATTTTATCAGACAACGAAATCTTTCCTCTATCAGACTATGAAGCAAAAATAGTCAGTACACCTTGATATATTTCTCTGAAAAATATTGAGTACACTTTCAGGTTTTCAGAAACAGATAGTCATGGTTGCTGCTAACACCTATTTCCAGCAAGGCATTGCATCGCCAAACTGAACTACGGAAAATTTATTCACAGCTATAGACCACAGGTTTGGTCGGGTCCGCCCCTTTTGTCCATCCCTTGTTGTCCTTGTCCACCCAGATGATGCAGCGCAGACTCTTCCTCTGCATAAGCAGGTCGAAGGACTTGTTGATCTTGTGCAGTCCTAGTTCGTGTGTGGCCAGTGTGCCCAGCATCAAATCCTTGCTCATGTATTTCTCGGTGGCGACGGGATGTTGGTCTTGGCCTTGATTCCACCGAAGATGGACCCCATGACGCACCTGCCAAACAGTATACACTAATGACAGAAATTATGAACTTTCAAATGAAGCTGCGTCAGTGTTACTTACCTGAAAGCAATTATCTATACTATGACACTGTCTTGTTTTACAATGTCTCAATCTCTGTTGTTGCTGCCTCTGAGTTAGCAGCTTATAGGCATCAGATCTCCTCTAATGCATGTAGTTCTTTACTTTCAAGGGTAGGTGCCTATAAATATGGAAGATAAATAAAGGGCACAAAGCAGCAGAGGTACCTTGTAGATATTTTCTGGAGATGCTAATTTAAGACCATTAATTTCAATAAAACAATACGGCCTCAAAGTTCCAGAATCAAATTCCGATCTCAGACTACCAATAACCGCAAGTACACTCATAGCCTGTAGGTTGACAAAATAGATGCAACATAATTGGTTTAATGTTTAGCTACACCAGATGTGGATAAAACCATAAAACCACCCAAAAAGGACAGACTCACCTTGCTAGTATCAGGTACACCATGTATATGTAGGCAGCGCCCTAGGCATTGGCCATTGCAGGTTGCATCCTTTACAAATATAGATACCTCCTCCATCTCTCTGCAATGAGACTTCAGCTGAGTAGCTTTTTTTTTTTTTTAAGTTAAACGCATAACATTCAGTCAGATGAATAAACATAATTATCCATGCAAGGCAATGACTTAGGTAGAGTTGCCAATAACAGGGTTCCTTTTGCGTTATCCAGCTCAGTCTTTTGGTGGCACCGAACATGATCAGGAATTTTTGCATTCCTTTTTCTGGTAGGACATATATTCTACCTTTACTTACCTTTCACATTAGAAAACTGTGATGCAGGGGCTCCTTCCACAGAAAATCTGCATTAGAGACAGACCTCTTATTCAACTTCTCCTATTCCAAAAGAAAAGAGCAGAGGAAATAAGATTAAATGACTAAAGCTCCATCTCTGAAAAAATAAAGACATCTATGAAATGGAAGGGACTCTAAAAGGCGTACAGAAGTATAGATTGATGGAAGTAAACATCAAACATCGACCTACCACAACTTATATAGGTTAAAAAGGGAATAGATTCCAACCTGAATGAACAAATCATCAGCAAAGAGCCACACGTTGCATAAAAGTTTTATTTGCATGAGATATTGCAAGTACAGTTTGCTTCAGGTCTAAATGTCCTGGTAACAATTTCTGTCGAGGCAACACAATATGTACAATCAGTCATTTCTACACTCAGTCATCTGAATATCGATATTACAATTTTGCCTCTACTGCATACCACAGACTTATTGCTCAAAAAAATTAATTCGAGAGCTATATATACAACAAATCCTATATCAAAATTCAGAGCAAAGAACATAGATATCAATTCATAGCGTCCAAGCAAATCATCGCTTCAATACATACTGCATAGGACAACTAATTTATATCTGAAATGGCAATGGCTCCACAAATAAACCAATAAGGCAGTGACAAGCAGCGAATGAGATACTTGTTTTTATAGGATACCATCCCCAAATATATTAAGCTAGTTTTCAGGTGATATTGTCTGTACTCAAAGAATTCAAAATGCATAAATCTTTTAGGTTGTGACAACATTACGTAGGGTTAAACATTGCCTCTATGAAAATCAAATCTCACCAGCATCCTCAATAATGAGAACTTGCTTCTCCACTCTGTTCATACTGGCTGCTGATGTCAATGATCCCTTTTAAACTAATAGAGCCTACAATAATAGATGGAGGAAAAAAATGAGAGAAACACCATGAACTGGATATACAGTAGCCATACAATTCTTTTCAGATGCAAAAGTAATTGTAGAGCTGAAAGTAGCACACCACTGAGCAACCATGGATAGCTGACCATTTTGCTGCATCTCCTCAAAAATCCTCAGTAAAGAAATATGAAACAGAAGATGAAGAGAGAACAGAAGGGTTGTTACCCCTGCCAATGCATATGATTGATTCCTTCTAGCAGAAAAAAAGAGGATGTAGGTTTTTCTTATGTAGACAATATGAAAATAGCCATCTATGAAGTTGTAACTTATCCTTGGGAGAAAAAATACAGTTGTTCACGAACATTATCCTACTGGTTGTTTAGATTGAATATATATATACTGTAACAACTTTATGCAAATAAAGTAATGAATAAGAGGGAGAGCGTCTTAATTCTTATACTTCTTGCACTAAGGCCCTGACGGCTGCATATTGTAATTTGCAATGGACCACAAAAAAACTCTCTAATGTAAGACATCCTTCAAGGAAACAAAAAGCACAGGGTGCCTTGTTTTGCTCAAGAAAATCATTGGCAGGTTTGTTCCCAATTTGCAAACTATAGAACTTAAAAATATCAAAAAAGTAATAGTTGGCTTGGAACCTATTGGTGTTTGCTAATTAATATTTGGAAGGCCACTGAAAGATGATTTCCATAATATTTTCTGTACAGAGTTAAGAAAAGTATTGCCAGATTTGTTCCCAATTTGCAAACTACGGATTTAAAAAAGGGGTGTGGATTAGTTGCCTTTGAACCTATTGGTGTTTGGCAATCAGTTTTTTGGAAGGCCGCTGCAAGATGATTTTCATATTATTTTTTGGAAAGAGTTAAACTTGAAACTCACAACAGACCACATCTAAGTGTGGGTCAGGTTCATCTGAACTGACTGTACCAAATCTAACATGGACAGGCTCTTTCAAAACTAAGAGGATAACTAACATGCCCTTTCGTATAAATTAATATTTTCAGTTATGGTGAGCCAGAGATGCCTATAAATAAAAAAAAGTAAATTTATACACAGGCATGGTGATCCATAGATACTCATGGTGATCCAAGACAAACCTGCTTTGAAGAGGCAAATCCTCAATCCAGCGCTACCAAATCCTCAATCCATGGACTCCTGCATCAAAATAGAGGACAACATGAGCGTGGCATTTAAAAAAATTGGGAAGAACAGAAGAAATTAGTACCTGTGACTGTCATGGGGACGATAGAACGTGGTGGTGCTGGCGCTGGAGAACCGGTCGTTCGACCACATGCTGGGCTGGATGCGCCGCCTGCTAGGCCTCCCCGTCGACGGGCTCACGGGCGCCGAGTCCAACCCCAACTCCACCACCTCCTCCATCTGCGTGTCCTCCGGTAGGCGGCTACCGACGCGTAGGGCTCCGGCGGCTAGCGGGAGGCGGCTGCGCGCAGCAGCAAAAGGAAGTGGAAGAGGGGCGAGGAGCCAAGACCTACGACGTCAAGATGGGAGGGGAAGAGGCGGAGACGAGGGATTGGAAGGGGCCGCCAAGCCGGCGCTGGTGACGATGGTGGTCGAGGAGGAACCGTTGCCCCTTCATCTTGCAGATGACGCTGTCTCTTCATGTACTCGGCGCACTCGGTGGAATCGGAGATATGGCCAAGCCCAAGACGCCCCGAGCCCAAGACGCGCTAAGGCCGAGCCCACGACGCGCAACAATCCTATGTTTCGGTTACTACTCACAGGAGCCAATCATAGGGCTGAGAACTCCTTAAGAAGAGCTAGTGGGGATCTCCTATATAGGAGTTATAGATTAGAATGAATTAGGGTTTCACCCTAGGGTCAGGGGGTCTTCTTATATAGGCCTTGGCGATGAACGATGACCATTGGATCAAACCGACCTTCAATAACGGTGTAGATACAACCTCAATGTCGGTGGTAAACCGACATAGAAAGATGAAGTTGATTGGCCAAGAATCAATCGGCGGTCGCCAGAGGCTTTCCTGGCGGTCGCCAGGACTCTGTGGCACAATCACTTCTGGTTTCTCCTGGTGTCTTCTGGTGTCTTCTAGAATGTTTTAGTCCACTTTTTGGGTTGAGTTACTTCACGGTCAAGTCTTGTCATCGTATGAGATGTAAACTCTTCCGATTCTCACCGTTCTTATCTGCTTTTATCTGTTTAATCCCTGAAAAGATATAAATCACCAAAGCTTGTAGAATTATGTTAGTAAAACCCCTAGTCTATGTTGATATTCATTTTATGCCCTTATTTCATGTTTAGTTGACTATTAATATTATGCTATAACGGTGTCAACAAAGTGATCAAGTGAAATCATTTGAGGAACTTGTTTTTCAAAACTTTACAAAACCTCCCGGATGAATGGTTGATCAAAGAACAAATGACTAGTGTTTCTATTAAAACCGTTCTATCTTGCAACCACCCAAGAACTTGGAAAAGTTATAAGCCCCACATGATTCAAGTAATACGGATGGATGAAAATGCCAACTTATTTAAACAACGGAAGAATACTTTGTTATAAACATGGTGCATTTCTGAATTATATCGGCATAGAAGCCAACTCTCGATCAACAACCAAAACACTTAGCTATTTGCTCGGGACGAGCAAAGGTTAAGCTTGGGACTTGTTGGTCGTCGTTAACGATCATTTTATACCGCCAACTTATGCCTATTTTATGGGAAACTTGCAAACCTATGTCACATATACCTTTACTACTAACCTAGTTCCACTTGTATTCCAAGAAAATATGTTTTGCAGGATCAAATGCGGAAACAAGTGAAAACACGCCAAATAAGAGAGAAAAGCGCATCGCAAAAACACGCTTTCTCCAAGGGGATAACAAGAAGGCCGAAATCGAGAACAAGTGGACCATTCCCCCTCCGGAAATGGGGTCCAGGGCCGGCCCATGAGCCCACGGAGGAAGAAGCGGTGCCTAACGGGGCCAAGCTCGGTTCGGCCGGAGTGCCGGTCCGGCCGGACCGTAGAAGCGTCCTTCGGGCGAGGGATTTCTCTGGCGGTTCGTCCCTCGAGTCTAGCGGTGGTGGTATGCGGGGAACTATCTTTGGAGCCTTGAAACCGACCATTCCCCTATATAAATAGATGGGTAGAGCCCCTCTTCAAAGTAGAACACACACCTTTGAGCTTCTACCTCTCTACTCGTACTTCTTTAGTTTTAGTGTTAGTATTTGAGCAAGGTTGAGCTTCAAGGAGGGCTTGTCTCCTTGGAAGGATCTTCTTGGTAATATACTATGGAGTTCTCTTTCATATTCAAGTCCTTATATTTATATTGCAATGCATATGAACTAGAGTATAGTTATCCTCATGTTATATTCATAATATATGAACTAGACTAAAGTTAATATATTGTGATATTAACATGACTAACTTTATGCTAATTGTCCATATGTCATTCTTGGAGAGTTGTGGAGTTATGCTTAGGGTGATGGTTTGGTGTACCTTCAGGTTTGCCTTTATCCTTGCTTGTCGATCCATAGGGTCGAGTCCTCGGTGGGATTTATGTAGTTTTGTATACACATGGGCGTGGTGCTCGGGTATATAGTAACCATCAGAAATGTTGGCATCCCACGGTAGTGAGGTAGGCGGCAGGTGGTGACAGCCCTGTCCGTCCCTTGCACTCCTCCACGTTCGGGTGTTGAGTTGGAGTTCTGAAAGTGTCTATCGGCTGGCATACCAGCTGCGGGCATCTCCCTATCATCTTGAATTAGTTCTATTATCTATTCAATTACTACATATGATTACTAGAGTTCTATGCATAGGCTTTATTAGAATTGCCTGCTCACCATAGGAACTTTTCCTTTTATTCTTTCTTTTATCTTTATCCTTTTAGTAGCTCGAAGTGTGTTCTCGCTATCCTGCATTATCATTCTTACCCCTGTACTAGACTAATGGTTATTCATAAATACATTGTGGGCTATGATCATCACTATGCTAGACTTTACACAAACCTGCCTTCCTTTGGGAAAATATAAATAACGATACCACGAATACTCGGGTGAAATGCTAATGATAGATCCGTGCGCTTGCGGATTGACCTCTGTAACCAATGAATCTATCGAGTATTTCTAGAGTAATCATCTGAGTGGATCCAAAGTCTACTCTTGGTGGTTGCGCTAAGAAATACCAACAAGCATTTACGGCGCCGTTGCTCGGGGATAGGTTCTAAATCTATTTCTAGTGACAATGTTAAGAAATGTCAATGGTGTGATGCTCATGCAACACTTGTTGTTACACGGACTTCCGGAAGACGGACCGGAAGCGGCATGGAGTCCTCGTGGCCGTCTCCCGTCCCCGAGGCCTCTGCCCTGGCGCGGAGGCATCGGTTCATCACGAGTGGTTAAGTGCATTCCGGTCCTCTGCCTACTTCACCGGTCTCCTATCCGCCCAACTTTTATTTTTCGGGGTAGCACTAAATCCACCTCTAGCATCCGGCCTCACCACTTGTTTGACCCGAGTGCTAGGGGCATATTTTCAAATCCACCTCAAACTACCTTTGTCGCTTTTTTGCATCCGAGTGGAGTACAGGTGCTAGAAGGGTGTTTTTGAGGTGGTTATTTTATAATGTGTTTGTACACTTTGATTGTAACATCATCCTTTTAGGGACAAAATCTTTGTTATTGTATTTGTAATTTTATGTATGTTTTTTTTTGTTATCGTATATATTTATTGTTAAACTTATTCGGGACAAAATCTAAAGCATGTCATGATTACTTATGTAAACATGTCAAATATTTAGGCCCCCTTTGGATTGTAGGTGAAACAAAGGAAATGTAGGATTGAAGTTCCATAGGATCCTAATAAATCCTACATTTTTCATAGGGAGTAGAATAAATTCCTATATTTATGGCCCATATATGGCTTGTGCTCATAGGAATTCCAAAGAAAACTTCCTTTCCTTCAATTTCATAGGAAAACTATAGGAAAGGATTAGCAAAATGCACCCCAAAAGCACTCACAATTTACATAAAAGTGTTTTAGTCCCGGTTGAGTTTGAACCCGGACTAGAATACCCCTAGATCTATACATTGGGCGCCGTCTTCTTCCTTCCAATCTTCGATTTTGTTCCATTGCCCCGGCTTCCTCTCCGCCGTCCGCTTCCTTCCCGCCATCCTCGATCACGCTACCGGCGCTTCCCGCCGTCCCGCCATCCTCTCGCCCGCCGGCGGCTCCCCTGCCCGTCCACGCCGTACTCGCGCTACTAGCGCTTCCGCCATCTGCGCCGTCCTCGCCCTCGTGCCGTCCCCACCGCCCTCGCGCCCGCCCTTGAGCGCTCCCCACGTCCTCACTCCACCGGCGCTTCCCCCACCGTCCCCGCCATCCTCGCGCCACCCAGCTCCCCGCCGTCCCGCCATCCTCGCACCACCGGCGCTCCCACGCCATCCGTCGCGTCCCGCCATTCTCACACCACCACTGCTCCCCCGCCCGTGCATCGTCCCCCGCCTTTCTCACGCCACCCGATGCTCCCGTCCCCGTCGTTGTCCGCAGCGCCCACCGCGCCCAGCGCCCGATCGTCTTCTTCCTTCACGCCCGTCCAGCGCGCCCCAGAAACCACCACCACGCCCCGGCCGTCTTCCTCCTAGCGTTGGTATGCGGCTTATTTTGACTAATGAAAATGTTCGATTTATTTAATCTTTGACTAATGTTTTGCATACTGTAATCGTGTACTTTCTCGGTTCAAAAAAAAGAGGATCGAAATAGAAAAATATGAATATGATCATACCGTAATCCTGTAATTACAAGATTTTGAATTTGATTCTTGATGAAATATGAACTCTAGGTTTTGAAATCCTGTAATCTCTAACCCGGAAGGATCATAATAGAAAAATATGAAATTTGAATTTACTTGGGATTATTAGCATTTGATTTTGAGCATGCTTGGATGTATGAATTTTGAGCATTTGAATTTTGAGCATACTTGGGATTTTTAGCATTTGAATTTACTAACCCATAGAATCTTGAGCATACTTGGATGTATGATTGAGAGACTTATATCAATTGATTTGTTAGATGGCTAGACGTGATCTTCCACCGCCGGAAGTTATAGGTTTCTCGGCTATATAACTTCTATGGGATTTGATCATCCAAGGTTGCGGACATACCGCATAATCATCCATCAATAGTAAGCAACCCTATATATTTCCAATAAATCAATTTGTCAAATACATTTGTATAAGTATATGTACATTTATGTAATTTTTAAATGTACCGCAGGTAATTGACCAAATCACTTAGTTTAAAGACACACTCTCATACTTTGGGGTTCAGCAAGTGGATGTCCAGAAGGTTCATGATTTTAATGATCAATTAGGTCCATGAGTCCAATGTCGAATTAGCTTTTCCATCGCCCCTAGGAGGAGAGGTAGAAATCTTCTATAGATATCGGGGGTTGGAGTAAAACTACCTGCGGAGCGGCAGGTGGTTGCAGAAAAATATGTTGTCATGGTATGTGTAAAGAAGCTTCATGATATTGGCTACACCCTGCCTACATTCTCCTCATTGTTGATACTTGCTAAAAGGAGGAACATGCGTCATGATGTTGCGGGACTGTGTGCGGGGACATGGCTCGGAGCAACAAAATGATGTGGAAATCTCGAAGTTCAACACATAGCTTATATCTAGATATGTTAATTTGCCACCTAGCTGCAAAGCATAGTTCTCATAAACTTTTTGTGCCAATAATTACAGGTTCATGTGCATGACTCAACCTACACGGGGGTGCAGCTATGAATCCATTCTAACCCAAACAATGACTTGATTGGGTTATGTTTGGAGATATGCTAATGAAAGGCCAACACTCACTACAAATGGATATCGGGCAAAGGTGCTTGCGACTAAGATTGGAGACCCACCGACTGCTCGAGTATGGTTAAACGTCATTAGTGCACCATGTCATCGTAGGTGTGAAGCAAAGGAACAAGTAGTAGTTAGAACGTTGCTCTACATTTTAGATATTTATGGATTCCGCATCAGTGACCTACACTTCACTAACTTAATTATAGAAGAAAGTCAGTAAACTTCTAGTAGTAGTTGAACATCTTTTTGATTGTAATAATGACTTGTTTTAAATTATGAAAGTTTGTATGAATTTGATGAATGGGATGATCATTGTAATATATAAGCTCCTAATTTTGTTTTATTTTTAATCAGTTTGAATTTTATTAGATGCATACAATATTCATTGCAAAGAAACTACAAAAGGAAAAATATAAAAAAAAAGCTATATACAATACCAATTGGCCATATCAACCGGGATTGGATGGTGCCCACGTGGCAGCACCTGGTGCCCAGCCTGGAGCCTCATTTAGTACCGGTTCATGAAACGAACTGGGACTAAAGACCCACTTTTCATCCTGGTTAGCATAACTGGGACTAAAAGGGGAGCCTTTAGTCCTGGATGGGCAATCCCAGTTGGGAAACCGGGACTAGAGGGGTTTCCTAACCGGGATTATATCCCCCGCTGTACTAGTGTGATGTGTAATAAGCATCATTATATAGATTATGAAAGGTCATTTTATAGTAAACTTATTTGAATATACGAATGTTGATACTATTTTCTATATAATTATTTACATTTAAAAGAGTACTATTCTTTCCGTGGTAGGTGACCGTGTACTAGCGAGGCACACGTAGTAACTCATGAACCTCGTAAATATTGTCTTAGTATTTCAGATATGCTTTGGGGTAGGAAGTGTGTTTCCCGTAAGGATGAGTGCGTGCGTGCATGTATCTGTGTATGTACTGCAATTCCCAATAAAAAGATATAAGATAATAATTTGAAGAAGAATAGCTTAAAATACTTTCTTAAAAAGAAAACAAGAGTTTAACAGAAATGAACCATTTTCTTTCTGTTCAGAAATGAAAAGTAAATTAGACATAATTCTAACCGAACCAAAATAAAACCGTGCAAATCTTAACGCAACAACTAAGTGGTGTACTCACTCAGTCCCAAAATATAAGTTATTTTCACTTCTCGAGAAGTCAACTTTCTAAAACTTTAACCAATTATATATAAAAAGAATACTAATACTTATAATACATAATTAGTATCATTAGATAGATCGTTGAATATACTTTCATAATAAACTTATTGGAGATATAAATATTGCATGTATTTTCTACAAACTTATTTAAAGTTGAGAAAGTTTGACTTGCACGTTTTCCATAACATCCTTCTTTTTTGGATGGAGTGAGGGAGAATATGTGGGCAGCTCAACACCGGTTTCCATGTCCATGCACGTTTGTAATACTTGGCGAATTGGAAGAGAAGTAGAAAAGCCTCTACCATTTGTCGCATTATAGGAATATAGTAAGTATAGGACATATAGTTTTCTTCCCGGGCCCTGACTGTTGTGGTTGGAGTACATGGCATATTGACACTGGCAGTGTTCGGATACAAGTCAAAGCGAAGCAGCACGTGCGCAGAAAATTAAACTAATATGAAACCTGTGAACCAAAATGAGCCCGTCCTTATTATCTTGTTAGGTTTTCACGGCCCTGACTGTTGCAGTTGGAGTACATGGCATTTGACACTAGCAGTGTTCGGATACAAGTCAAAGCGAAGCAGCACGTGTGCAGAAAATTAAACTAATACGAAACCTGTGAACCCAAATGGGCCTGTCCTTGTTAGCTCTAGTTAGGTTGCGGTATAGTTTTCTTCCCAGACCCTGATTGTTGCGGTTGGAGTACATGGCATTGACACTGGCAGTGTTCGGATACAAGTCAAAGCGAAGCAGCACGTGTGCAGAAAATTAAACTAATATGAAACCTGTGAACCCAAATGAGCCCGTCCATATTAGCTTGTTAGGTTGCGGTCATCTGTAAAATAGGAGTACTTTTCTTCATGCTCATGCGTGCATACAGCTGCATGAGATCTGGTGGTGGTGGGGCCCACAAGCTGCATGTGGATTTCTTTTTTTCTGGAACTAGCTGCATGTGGAGTTGGGAAGTGACCGTCGCTGCATGTAGGGTCCATTCCCGTCTCTATTTGACGTAGGATGGCCTGGCTATAAGACAAGGCGAGATATATAATTGTACTTAGTTCTTGTTTGGATCCATTTGCCATGCAACAGATTATAGCCCCTAAACTTTTGCTGCTAAACTTTAGTTGGATCCATGGCAAAAGTTTAGTCCTCCATATAAAAATGACTGATTTCCTCCTCATTAATTGGATGGAGGAGAGGAAGAGGGTGCCGGGCGAAGTTGTCCCCGCAGTCGCCTCTCCTCCTCCACCGGCGGAGTCTCCCCCGCTCGCCCACCGGCTAGAGTCACCCATGCTGCGCCCGCCATGGCTCGCGCCCGTGTCGGAGGGTGCCATGGGAGGCCGGATCCGGGTGTGGCCGTGGTGGAGCACGCCGCCGGCGCCTCCACGCCGGATCCGGCAACTCCGGCAGATCGCCATGGTGGAGCCGCCCGCCCGTGGGGACAGCGCCCGCCTCCTTCTTCCCTCCTCTTCCCATCCTCCATGGGCGCGGGGGCATTGGCGGCCGGCGGCGCAAGAAGGTTGGCGACGGGGGGGGCAGATGCAAGCGGAGGAGGGAGAGAGAGAATGGGGAGTGTGGGGAATGAAGCGGGGTCGGAGCAATTATTGAGGGGTAGCCCCGTCCCACTGTGCACTTTAGCCTATTTTAGGCCGGTTTAGGGTTTCTTGAGTGGCAAAAGATTTTTGCACAGTTGCCCCCTCCCCCCCGGTTTGGATCTCCATGGCAAAGAAAAAAAGGACTAAAAGTACTTGGGCTAAAGTTTTACCATGGGATCAAAACCGGGCCTTACTCTTACGATCGACATCCTCCACAAAATGTTCGCGTCCAATTGGCACCCTACTCCCTACCCTCCTCCTCGATGGTTTAACAAAAACCTTCGAGCAGCAAGTGGAATAAATTACCCACCATAAATGAGAAAAATAATATATGCTCCTTCAAAACAATAATTGATAAATATATTTATGCACGTTTCCATAATTAAGATGCATGTCCATGGCCATAGGTTCTCCTCATTTCTACTAAGCTTCTCTTTTTTAAAAAGATCTTTATTTAATTGCTATGTCAATTTTTGTCCCTACTGGTTACCATGTTTTAATCGATTCGGTGGGTTTATGCCATGACCTCTCATGAAGAAATCATACTCATCTGCCGGTTCGGGCCTCTTTCTTGAAAGTGTCCGGCACTCGGCAAACAATGACACTCGATAAATCGCTGCAGATGGTAACGTCCGTCGATGGCATTCCCTTTGCCGAGTGTCGACACTCAGCAAAGAGTCCCTGTTTACCGAAAGTGTCAAAGAGCCACTTTGCGAGTGTCAAATTCCGACACTCGGTAAACTATTTTGTTTAGATTTTCCCATCCAAACTTTTTCTTTGTGTTCCTACAAGATACTTGGTACTCCATGTCCAAATTTGGTACATTTCTCGGACCTTTTACTATATTTCTTTAATTGATTTCATTTAATTGAATTTTCTTTTATAAGTCAAATTTGAATTGCAAGTCATTCGAATAAAGCAAAAAAGTAAATGGAAAAATAATATTTGTGTTCTTGAGTCTTATGTGAGGGCGTATCTTGGGATAGACCCAAAATTTCGAACATCTTGTTCACGAAACATGACCTTTCACTTGTGGGTGAATAGTTTTTAAATTCTATAAAAAGCAAACAAAGTCCGAAAATCATGAAACTCGTCAAGATGTCATGATATACTATGTGGAGGCTGTGCTAAAAATTGAGGACATTTCGCGCAACTTGACACGTATGATGCTTACAAACCGAGAATCTTCGTAGAAGATTCAAAAAGTTGAGAACGATTACGTAACATTTGAAGCATCGTGCGTGACAACTTGCGCGAAACCTTCTCAAATTTTTATCTAAGCCTCCACATATGAAATCATGCAATATTGACAAGTTTCATGATTTTTGACTTCATTTGCTTTTATAGAATTTAAAAAACAATTTGGCACGCAAGTATGTGGTCATGTCTCGTGAATAAGATGTTCAAAATTTTTGGTCTATTCCTAAATACGGCCTCACATTGCACACATGAACATGAATATCATTTTTGCTTTCAAATATCTACAACATTCGATACACCGATAGTTCAAATTAGCCTTATCCAAAAAAATTCAATTAAATGAAATAAATTCAAAAAATATAGCAAACAGTCCAGGAAACGTACCAAATTTGAACATGGAGTACTAGGTATTGTAAGAGTACTACAGAAAAAATTGAGGTCAAAATCTAAAAAAATTACTTTGCTGAGTGTCGGGGTTTGACACTTTCAAGGAGTGTTTGCCGAGTGCCACCTAGGCCGACACTTTCGGCAAAGAGCGTTTTTAGAAGGATGCTGTAGCGCAAAAAAAAAAAAAAAAAAAACAAAACAAAAAACAGCACACGTTTGCCGAGTGCCGGATATCCGATATTGTGTTGGGGGGTTTGGTTTTCTTTTTTAGCCTAGTTCAAACTGTTTGCCCAGTGTATTTTGACCTTGGGCCTGTCTCCCGTCTCCAGTAGTAGACATATATACACGCAAAGACGGGGTCGATCGAGGAAATCTCGAACCTATATATATGTATTCTGGTAGATCGACTATCCAGACGCAATGGAGGGAAGCAATGTTATGGTCCTCGCGGTGGGTGTGACCGTGCTGCTTATCGTCGTCTCCAAGCTCAGATCTCATCTCGTCACCAAGAACAAGAAGTCGAAGCTCAACCTTCCACCGGGGCCATGGACGCTACCGTTGATCGGCAGTGTCCACCACCTGGTGAGGAACCCAGTGATCCACCGGGGGCTGCGCGACCTCTCGCGCAAGCACGGGCCGCTCATGATGCTCCGGCTGGGCGAGGTGCCCACGCTGGTGGTGTCGTCGGCGGAGGCGGCGGAGGCGGTGACGAAGGCGCATGATACTGCGTTCGCCGACCGCCACACGAACGCCACCCTTGCGGTGCTCACCTTCAACGGCACGGACCTCGTGTTCGGGGCCTATGACGAGCGGTGGCGCCAGCTCCGCAAGATCTGCGTGGTGGAGCTGTTGAGCGCCGCGCGGGTGCGGTCGTTCCAGCGCGTCCGCGAGGAGGAGGTGGCGCGGTTCGTGGGGAGCCTCGCCGCATCCGCCGGCGCCGCGCCTGCGGTGGACCTGACCAAGATGATCTCCAGGCTCATCAACGACACCTTCGTGAGGGAGTCCATCGGCAGCCGGTGCAAGTACCAGGACGACTACCTGGATGCCTTCGACACCGCGGTCCGTCAGACGTCGGTGCTGACCGTGGCCGACCTCTTCCCGTCGTCGAGGCTCATGCAGATGCTCGGCACGGCTCCGCAGAAGGCGCTCGCCTGCCGCAACAGGATCACGCGCATCCTGGACGAGATCATCCGCGAAAAAAGGGAGGCCATGGACCGAGGCGACAAGACGGCGGCACACGATGGCTTGCTCGGCGTCCTGCTCAGGCTCCAGAAAGAGGACACCTTGCCCATCCCGCTCACCAACGACACCATCGTCAAGCTCATGTTTGTAAGTCCATCATATCATGTCTAGCTAGCTAGCTTATCCGTCACAGTCGCAACGCAAGCATGCATCTGCTCAACTTTCTTTCTTCTTCCCTCCTATAGGATTTGTTTGGCGCCGGCAGCGACACCTCGTCCACGACACTCAACTGGTGCATGACGCAGCTGGTCCGGCACCCGGCGGCGATGAGCAGAGCTCAAGCCGAGGTCCGGGAGGCTTTCAAGGGGAATAATAAGAGAGCACTCACCGAGGACGACCTCGCCACGGCGGAGCTGGGATACCTCAAGCTCGTGGTCAAGGAGACTCTGAGGCTGCACTGCCCGGTTCCGCTCCTGATCCCGCGCCGGTGCCGGGAGACGGTCCAGGTGATGGGCTACGACATCCCCAAGGGCGCGGCCGTGTTCGTCAACGTGTGGGCGGTCTGCAGGGACCCCAAGTACTGGGACGACGCCGAGGAGTTCAGGCCGGAGCGGTTCGAGGACAAGAAGAGCAGTGGTAGCGTGGACTTCAAAGGGACCAACTACGAGTTCCTTCCGTTCGGGTCCGGCCGCCGTATGTGCCCAGGCATGAACCTCGGGCTCGCCAACATCGAGCTCGCGCTGGCCAGCCTTCTCTACCACTTCGATTGGAAGCTGCCCAGCGGAATGGAGCCCATGGACGTGGATGCTGAGGAGGCTGCAGGACTGCTCGTAAAGAAGAAAACAGGACTCATCTTGCACCCGATTATCCGCTTTGCACCAGCTAGCGCTACTGCTACTGCTAGTGCGTAAAAGTTCAAAATTTTAATGCTGCGCCAAACATTATAGTAGGGTTCATGATGCATATATATGCCACTGCACGAATGATCAATATATATATAAGACCAATGGGAATAAGGCTAGCTCCGCTTATTTTGTTTTGTCGTTGTGACTCCACCCAAAGCTTTCTAAAAAGAATTATTTATAAAATGCTATATGCATGGCACATGATTTTGGAATTTGGACCACAAATGAACTAATGCTACTTCCTCCATTCCAAATTATGAGCGTCCCAATGAAGATAAAGAAATCGCCAGCGACTCAACCTCTAAAAATAATAATAAAAAAGGAACATCAGACCCCTTGGGCAACCCGAAGTCAACCATGTTCATCTCTGCAGGGAAAGGATCTTTGTCTACACCCATTGGCTTCTTGCTGGCTGTCTCAAACTTGATTTTACCTTGCTGAATAGCCTTCTGGACATGCAACTTGAAGATTCTGTACTCATTAGCAGTATTATGGGTGGTGGTGTCATAGAATTTGCAGTACCTCTTCACTTTCTGGTCTTTGAGCGATGGTTTAGAATGATTCACCGTTAGCCGAAGCTGCCCTCTTTCGAGCAGGAAGTCAAAGGCGTCGAAGGCATACACTTCGCCCGACGGTGTGGCCTTCAACCAGGGGCACGCTACTGGCTTTCTGCCCCAAGTCCATTCTGTAACATCAACCTCAGCTTCACTCTTATGGCGAAGGACAATTCTTGAGCAGCCAATCCAACCAATTGGCTATCAGTCAGAATTAATGAGTAACACAAGCTTCTGGTCTCTCTGAACCTCTGGAGGAATTGCAAGCCTATCTCATTATTCTTCTGCCTCATGCTTGTCAAATCAGTAATTTACTTCTCCCCTGTCTCGGTGTAGAAATATGCATGGAACTTAGCTTCTAAATCCCTTCAGCCTGAGATTGAGCTCGGTGTAGAAATATGCATGGAACTTAGCTTCTAAATCCCTCCAGCCTGAGATTGAGCCGGCTGGCAATAAGGAGAACCAAGTGAAAGCTGGACCGAACAGAGACAACGAGTGTTAGCTAAACTGTTGCATCAATGTGTTAGGCTATTGTTCTCGAGTCGTATGAGTCTAGGCGAGTTGCAGGAGGTGCGTGGCCAGAGGCGTGCTTAGCTACGACACAATCTGGTCGGGTCGGTCTGTCAGCGCCACGGCGTATACCGCTGCACGTGGTGCGCGTCGTCGGAGAAAAGCGTAGCGCCGCGGTGTCTTGGCGTGGCGCTGGGATACTGGAGGAGGCATGTTCCGTGATCCCATCTATCAGTATAAATAAAGATCAAAAGGGCGAACAAAGCTGCGAGGTTGGGAAGCACAATTCTTTCTCACGCAAACTTGTTTCCATCTGTTATCGCTCGTCGCGGTCACAACGCCGGTGTCGCGCCGCCGTCGAAGCTTGGGCTCGGGAACTTAGGGCATCGCCTGGTTCCAACAAGTGGTATTGGAGCCATTGGTTGTCGAGGAGGAGGCGTGTGGTGGCGGTGATCAGTTGGTGAGGTTGCGGTTGAAGGTTTTCGCGGAAAGAAGAAGCGAGAGAAGGCGTGAACTCAAAGCGTCGCCATGACGGGCACCTCGGGCAAGAAGGAAGTCCCAGGACCGGGTGTTCAATCAGGCCACTGAAATTTGGTGTGGCCGATGCTCACCTAGACGAATTATCAAGAGTGGTCATCTCACATCCAATGCAATTCGGAGGGATGTATCTAGGATGTAGTCTCGAGAGGCCGATTCTGCGAAGGTGGAACGGCGTCGTGATCGGCTGGCTCTCGGTGCCATGCTACGCGGCGTACCACAAGAGATGCACTCGATGCTCCTTAACAAGAAAACTGTGAAGGAGGCATGGGAGGCAATCAAGACTATGCATCTTGGAGCGGATCGAGTCAAGGAGGTTAACGCCCCAAAGCTTACGGCTGAATTCGAGGCTATCGCGTTCAAGCCGGGGAGGCCATTGATGATTTTGCTATGCACATAACGAAGTTCGTCACAAATCTACGGGGGCTAGGGAGGAGAGTGTGACCGGTGATCGCATGGTGAAGAAATTCCTTCATGTGGCTCCACCACGTTATAGCCCGAATAGCGGTGGAGATCGAGATGTTCAAAGACATGAAAAAATTGACCATTGAGGAGCTTGTTGGTCACCTTCGGGCGGCAGAAGATAGGTTCGAGCCCTCGGTGGATCAAGTGGTTGAAAAGGCTTGAAAGCTCCTATTGACGGAGGAGGAGGAGCGGACAGCCAAGACCAAGAGCCGCATGGGTCGGAGTCATCCTCGACATCCGGCGGGAAGAGTGGCGGGACACTATGTCAAAAAGGAGAAGTGCGGCGTGGCGGTGGTGATCGCCGCGTGACTCGGTGGAAGGCAACTTACGTCGATGGGAACACCATGGTGGAAAGGCAGATGCAACAAATGCGGCATCTACGGGCACTTTGCAAAAGAGTGCAAGACGGCAAAACGCGGAGCGGCAAGAAGCAGTTCATCATGCCAATGCCGATTCTGAACCTGCTTTGATGGTGGCGCAGTGCGTGACATCAAGAAGATCAGCACGCCCGGGGAGCAACGCATCTTCTTGAATCGGGAAAGAGTGTTCCCGGTGGATTACGATGAAGGGGCTTGGGTGCTCGACACGAGCGCCACAAACCATATGACGGGGTGCCTGGAGGCCATGGCGACTCTAGATGAGACGGTCCGGGCTGTAAGGTTTGGTGATGGCTCGACCGTGGAAATCCATGGGATCGGGGCAGTCACGATTGCGGAAAAAGAACAATGACCACCGTGTGCTCACAGAGGTATACTTTATTCCATCCCTTAGATGCAACATTGTCAGTCTTGGTCAGCATGAAGAAGGAGGCTGCCGGGTCGAAATCGATCATGGTATACTGGAAGTGTTCGAGCGAGAGCAGAGTGGAATGGAGAAACGTGGAGTTTTGATCCGGGCGGAAAAAGGAGAAATCGCCTGTACATTATGAAGGTGAATCTCACTTTGCCCATTGCTTGTTAACAAAGTGAATGAAGTGGATTGTTTGTGGCATGCACGATACGGACATATAAATTTTAGATCACTTCGTGATCTTGGTGCTAAGAAGATGGTGGAGGGCCTACCTCTAATAAGTAGGGCCGAGCAGGTGTGTGATTGTTGTGCTCTCAGTAAAGCAACATCGCACTCCTTTTCCACAGAATTCAGCATATCGTGCAAGTGCAAGACTTGAGCTGGTTCACGCAGACCTATGTGCTCAGATCTCACCGTACACACCAGGTGGAAAATCATACTTTCTGCTGGTTATGGATGATCATAGTCGCTATATGTGGCTGGAATTTTGGCGTCAAAGGATGAGGCGCTGAGTTACTTCAAGAAATTGCAGATGGCGTCTGAATTGGAGTCAGGGCGTCGTCTAAAATCGTTCAGAACTGATCGTGGTGGCGAATTCAACTCGGGTGCTTTTGTGATCTACTGTCAGGATCATGGCATAAAGCACAATACTACCACAGCTTACTCCCCACAGCAGAACGGGGTTGTTGAAAGGAGAAACCAAACTGTTGTGGAGATGGCACGCTGTTTACTGAAGAGTATGTAGGTGCCGGCAAGATTTTGGGGAGAAGCAGTCAAGGCGGCGGTATATCTGTTAAATCGCGCACCGACAAAAAGTCTGAATGGGAAAACGCCGTTTGAAGCCTGGTTCAGGAGAAAACCGGCTGTCCGGCATTTGCGTACCTTTGGCTGTCTTGCATTTGCCAAACGCAATGGGCCGGGGGTGATGAAGCTTGCTGACAGATCCATACAGGGTGTGTTCACCGACTCACGAGCCAGGAACAAAAGATCCGATTAACAATAAATTGATGGTATCCAAGGATGTGATTTTTGATGAGCGAGAGAGGATGGAATTGGGGCGCAGAATGGCGGAGAATCCAGCAGCAGCATATTAGCTGAGTCCTGGGATTTCTCGCTGTCTGAAGACATTGTTCATCATCCGGCAACTGAGCTAGTGCTTGTTGACGGACAGGCGTTTGACGGTGGAGGCATGCCGTCTTCACCCACCGCAACAATTCCATTGGAGGGGGGTACTCCTAGCTCACCTCCTCACACACCCGCTGGATCAGGAGTGGGATCAACACTAGTGTCGCACATACAATGGCAACTCCACCGACGGGAGGCTCGGTTGACTCAGAAGGCGTGCCGATGAGGTGCAGAACAATTCCCGATCTACTCGATGCTACCGATGAGGTTCGGGGATGGAGTACATGGATTATGCCTGGTTGCATCCGATGAGCCGGCTACTATTGAAGAAGCAATGTCAAAAGATTGTTGGAGACAGGCCAAGCAGTCGGAGATGGAGTCAATAGAAAATAATATGACTTGGGTAGTGAGTGATCTGCCAGCAAAGCAAAGAGCCATAGGGCTCAAGTGGGTCTTTAAAGTGAAGAAAGATCCTGAAGGGAAAATTGTCAAGTATAAAGCAAGATTAGTGGCAAAGGGCTATGCTTAGAGACATGGAGTAGACTTTGATGAGGTATTTGCTCGGTTGCTAGAATTGAGACAGTGAGGGTGTTGTTAGCGCTAGCAGCTCAAAGTGGATGGGAGGTACACCATATGGATGTCAAATCAGCATTGTTGAATGGAGACTTAACTGAAACTGTTTATGTTCAACAGCCTCCAGGTTTCAATGTGGGCAGTGGAGGAAGGGTACTAAGATTGAAGAAAGCGCTCTTTGGTTTGAAGCAGGCACCTAGGGCCTAGAATGCTATGCTTGACAAGGAGCTGATTGCTCTCGGATTTGTGAAGAGCAAGCTCAAGCATGTTGTGTATAGAAGGAGCAACAAAAACCTTTCTTGCTAGTTGGGGTAAATGTTGATGATTTAATCATCTCTGGGCCGAGTGTCAATGACATCAAGCAATTTAAGCAAGAGATGAAAAGGAAATTCAGCATGAGCGATCTTGGACTGTTAAGCTATTACTTGGGAATAGAAGTAAAGCAAGGAAGAGATGGAATCACTTTGTGTCAATGTGGTTATGCAGCCAAGATACTAGAATCTGTGGATGTCGAGTTGCAATCCATGTGCAACACCCATGGAGGTACGGCTCAAGCTCAGCAAGGAGAAACATGGAGAAGTTGTTGACTCTACAGGCGTATAGGAGTGTTATTGGGAGCCTAAGATATCTAGTCAACACTACACCAGACATAGCCTTTGCGGTTGGTGTTGTGAGCAGATACATGGAGGCTCCAGGCAAGGAACATTGGGCTGCCGTGAAGCACATACTTAGATACCTAAAGGGGACAATCAAGTATGGCTGCAAGTATGACAGAGTCACTGAACTGAAACCGTTCTTGTTGGGGTTCAGAGATAGTGACTTCGCCGGCGATGTGGAGGACAGGAAGAGCACTACTGGGGTTGTATATTTCCTCGGTAAGAACCTGGTCACATGGGCTTCGCAGAAGCAGAAGATTGTGACATTGTCATCCTGTGAAGCAGAATATGTTGCAGGGGCAGCAGCAGCTTGTCAGGGTATTTGGTTGAGCCGACTAGTGGGAGACTTGATGGGAACAGGAGAGGCGCCGGTGAAGCTTCTGATGGACAACATGTCCACGATCGCACTGAGCAAAAATCCAGTGCATCACGACAGGAGCAAACACATTGATACTAAGTATCACTTCCTGCGTGAATGCATTGAGGATGGAAGGGTGGAGATACATCATATTGGAATTGCTGGTCCATTGGCTGATATGTTCACCAAAGCACTTGGGCGAGTCAAGTTCTTGGATCTGAGAAAGGAGATCGACGTTGTCGAGCTGCAACAGGTTTAGGGGGGTGTTTGCTAGCTAAATTGTTGCATCAATCTGTTAGGATATTGTTCTCGAGTCATATGAGTCTAGTCGAGTTGCAGGAGGTGCGTGGCCAGAGTGGCTACGACACAATCTGGTCGGGTCGGTCTGTCAGCGCCACGGCGTATACCGCTGCACGTGTTGCGCGTCGCGGAGAAACGGCGTAGCGCACAGTGTGCGGCGTGGCGCGCGGATACGCGGAGGCATGTTCCGTGATCCCATCTATCAGTATAAATAAAGATCAAAAGGGCCGAACAAAGCTGCAACGTTGGGCAGCACAATTCTTTCTCACGCAAACTTGTTTCCATCTGTTATCGCTCGCCGCGGTCACAATGCCGGTGTCGCGCCGCCGTCGAAGCTTGGGCTCGGGAACTCAAGGCATCGCCTGGTTCCAACAACGAGAAGAAGCGAACCATATGTGCTTCTCCTGCAGAAGCCGCTTCCAATTGAGCAACGCATCGGCTGATGTGCTCCAGTACGTAGTAGTTCCATCCTGCCCAGTAAATTTGGTGAAATCTGTAGTCCTGTAGCGCGCTGGGAGAGGCACGATTTCGTACCACTCTCTGGATATGGCCATTGGTACATGAGAGCATGATGTCCTTTCGGCATTAAACCGAACTGATCCTTCATCATCTGGGCCACCCTCTTCATCAAATCTTCAACGCTGGGTCCTGCAGCTGACTGATCTTCTTGGTTTTGCCCATTCTGCTGCTCTGGCTGATCTTGTTGGCCCTGCTGGCCTTGCCGGCCTTGGTTGCCTTGTCGGCCTCGATTCGCCTGAACGTTATTATGCTGGGTACCTGAGTATCCCGAATGTGGAGGCATGTTGCTCGAACGAGGATCGGCAGCTGAATGATGCCCTGAGGGGTAGTTGAATTGCTGATTCCCTAGTAATGGCAACCCCTGCATAATTTTAGCAACCGATTGGGGTACCTGATTAGTCATGTCGAAGGTGACTATCTGATCTGAAGTATACCCCTGCACCATCGGCTGTTACTCATGCTGTGAACCTGACCCAGCGCTCTGCATAGCTGCATTTGCAGTTTCTGGCAACACCGGTTGCTTAGGAAGATTCTGAGACAGTGTAGCCGAAGCACCTGATGGCGGTGGCAGAACCTATCCCCCATGCCCACTTGCGCTAGCATGCGTTTTTTCTTGAGCTGGAGCTTCTTGAACTTGAGGTTGAAAATAGACCGGTCCAACTGGTTTGAGTGGCCCTTTGTGAATCACATCACTCATGACACCTTGGAGAGTGTTGATGAATGTCTTATTATGGTCCCCAATCGTCTGGTTGACAGTGTAATGGACCACGTCGCTCATGTATTTGCACTGAAGGCCTCTACATCTGGATCCCTCTCCCCAGGCATCAGTACCCTGGGCAACGGTCTCTTCTGGAAGATCTTCCCACCACGTGTCTTGCCGAAAGACAACAGACACTTTTCCCTGGGTTGTTCTTGAGCCTTTGTGATGAGTGCCTGTTCTGCTTCAGTTAGTTCGTCAAATGTGAGGTCAATGATCACGTTGTTGTCATGGTTATCTCCCATCATGATCGACGATTGCGGTCTCACTAGGCATGCCAAGAAGCGTGTTGGCACAGAATTTTGTTCCGCGCCTGGACACGCTAGCAAAGCTGGAAGGATCCTAACCCAGAGCAGGCCTTGTAGATCTGCTAGCTTCAACAATCAGACCAGCCGACGTCGAGACCCGAGGTGTGCCAGTCAATTTGACCTACAATTGACGAGGAAGAGAAAACAGATCAGTAATCAAATGTGGAACGAGCCGGCTGTTATTCCAGACAGTTCCAATGTGTGGCTCAATAGCCGATTCCGAAGGCTATCACTAAAGAGTCGATATCCGCATGCTCATGATATGAAAACAGAGTAAATAAGCATGATCAGCAGTTCCACAGGCGAAAACAGTTTAAAATCGGCTAAACTTGTGAATAAAATCGACAAAATGCTGAGAGCCGATGACTATATAAGAGATAGGCATGGAAACAAGTGAAATCGACTAAATAGCCAATTCAGGAATAAAATGGTCGCAGCATGCATTATTCGTCTGACAAACATAAGCAAATCCATAATCCATCAAATTCTCTCTATTAACTCTAACAGTGGGGGTTGATCGGTGTTGATACAGCCATAATAAATATAACAGATTGAATTATCAAGATAAACAAAGCTACTCAGGTTTTGTCAAAGTCATAAAACATGTTGTGATCGTTGAAGCACAGACAAATCGGCTAAAACAGCCGATTGTACACATATTAGCCGCAAGCAGAGCATTGTTAACTTCAGGTTTCTAACCTATAGTGCTAACAGTGGGGGTCGGTCAAGCCGATACAGCCATAATAACAGTTCTAGATTAAATTCCATCGATTAACAAACCTACTTATGTCTAAACATGTTTTGACCATATGCTATCTACGATCAAGATTGAAATAAAATGGCCAATACGATCGGATCCATCATCAAAACAAGATTAGGCAATGATAAAGCAACAAGATGATGGATTAAAAAGATATGATGCCTATCTACTTCAATCTTAATGTTGAAGCCGCAGGGATACCCTGCTAGCAAGCCTTAAGCCACCAGGGGAGACCCCCAGGCGCTTAGCCTCCGCCCTCGATGCTCCCGGTGCCGGGAAGGGGAAGCTAGGCCATATGGCCGCTGAAATGCTCCCACAGGCAATCTGCACCTCGTGATTTAGCCTCCGCCGAGGCGCCGGCCGGGCGGAGGCCTGCGACTATAAATGCCAATTTAGGGTTCCATGTATTGTCATCCATCCTTTCAACAACATTTACACCCCCTTATATAGGGTTTCCAAGGCTGTTGTTTGTCTGATTTTACAATAATGCCCCACAAAAGCGGCAGAACATCCTACTACATTTGCTATACTAAGAGGGAAAACCAGGGCCAATCGTGGAACCCCGTACGTAGAGCTAGACCGAGGCCGTGACAATGGGCGCAGCTGGGCCTTCCTCTACCTTGCTTCCTCTGCCGGCCCATGGCCCGCCTAAACTTTCCGACTCCCCCCATCCGTGGCCGCCGCTTTCCGACTCCCCCCATCCGTCGAGCTTGGAGACTGTGCCGGGAGTGATGGCCTCAAGCCCCTCGTCGAGCGGAGGCGTCCTCCGGCACTTTGGTCGCAGGTGCATGCTTTCGCCAGCTTCGATCGAGAGAATGCGGGCGGCGTTCTCCGCTCCTTAGGTCGCGTGGACCTGCCAAAAGAAAACTTCACGGATCAGGGGAGTTGTTAGGCCTTAGTAAATGTCAAAAGACGCTGCCACCATTGTCATGTGAACTCTTCAATTCATAAGAATCGGAGGCTCCCATGGGCCTCCGCTCGCGTCGGTCGAAGGCCGGCCCGATCTCACCTGTTGCCATCGACGCCGCCCCGGCCTTTGGCCTGGCCGACCCGCATAGCTCTGAGATCCGGGCCTAATAGCTTCCCTTTTTCGAGTCTATGGTTCGTCACGCGAGGACCACGCTCTCGAAAAAAGACTGAAGAGGCCCCTTGTTTTGAGCGACGCAGCGGAGGCTCAGTTCATAAGCGCCCTACGGTTATCCACTTAAGGCGGGAGGCCCGGTCTGATCTGCCCTCCCCCTGGTCCGTGGGATTGGACCGTTGGACTCGAGCTGCCTTCGACACTATTTGAATTTCTGCCCGTTGGGGATTTGATGTGACGTTTGGCCTCGCCGAACCGCCCGGCGTCACACCTATATAAGGTGCCGTGTGCCCCCCAAGACCCTACCTCGGTGGTTGATCTACCAGCCTCCGCCGCCCTTGCTTGCCATCCGTTACTTTCTCATATCTGCGAGCGCTGCTAGTTTGCAAAGCTGCTAAGTCTTTTCGGCGGTGGTTTCTTCCTCGAGCCGGTTTTTGCCTTGCCGACCCACCTTCTTGGGCCCTATCACCACCTACTCGGCGTTAGGTCGGATGGTGGTTTGATACGGGCGTTTTGAGGAATTCATACTGGTGTCGGAGTGGCTCTTGATCTCGGAGAAGACCTTGGCGGTGTTGAAGCTTCTCTCGGTGATCTTACCGGGGATTTGGTGAATGGCTTAGCGTGTCCTCCTGCGATCGGCCTATCGAAGGTTGATGGGGAGGATATCGCTCGCTTCGAGCGCGAAGGTTATTTCCCTGCGGGCCGCGGTGCTGTTCCTCCCTCTCGTCGGGGTTGTTCGATCACGGGAGGGATATGCTATGGTTTTAAGGATTTCTTCACTGTGGCCTCCGCATCCCTGCATCGGGTTTCTTTGTTGTGTCCTTAATGCATTCAACGTTCGTTTTGCACCATCTTACCCCAAATGGGGTCATGGCTTTGAGCAAGTCTTCACAGGCTGCCCGATCTTATGTCGCTCGGCCTCACTTGGATACTACTGCACCCACTACAAGCTCCAAAAAGCGGTAGGGACCGTCAAGGCCGGGCGTGAAGGCCCAACCACAATTTGGGGCGTTGTGCTTTCATGCCCCAGAGACCCGGCTTGAGATCTCGTATTGCCCGGGAAGGGTAAATGAGACTATGATTGGCTTCACCAGGTTTTATGTGAAGACTCATGGTGTCAACAAGCAACTTGAGGGCGAAGGCTCTAAGGTTCATTACCCGATGGCTTCAATCCTTGATGTGATGGACCGCGGACCCGCGCCGCCTCTAGTGAGTCTCACGGCGTGCGGTGTGACGGGCCTTCACCCTTGCCTGCCGCTACTCCGGTGGGCGACACCTTGTGGAGGAGCTTATGTGCTCCAACTATTGGCCCCTGGGCCGGAGGAACCCCGAGTTTCTTCTTGAAAATGTGAAGCTTCTGTCTTATTGGGCGTAGGGATCCCGTTCCCCGCTTTGGTAACAAGCTTCCGAGAACAAGGACAAGAATGAGTTCTTGGTGGAGGTCAAGGAGGGGCTCTCGGATTATTGCCGGAAAAATGATGGATCGTGGAGTATCTCTGTCTTCGGGCCAAGGAGTGGCTTGATGCCATGGCGAAATCACATTTGGAGGAGCTCGGCATTGTTCGTGATAAACGCCGGTTCCCCCCCCAGGAAGAAGAGGAAGAAGGAAGAGAAGTTTGGCACGCCCGTGAGGAGGCCAGAAGAGGAAGAGCCTTCGAGTCGCTCTGCATAGATGCGAAGAAGCGCGGGTCGAAGGTGCTCCTACTACCGCAAGTATCCCCTCTCCCGACTCGATGGGCGATGACCTGGTTCCTCCGAGGCTTCTTTTTGATTGGCGGCCGTTTTTATGAGGCTAGGCAAAGTAGGCCGTGGCCCACAGACCCGGATCCGCCCATCATATGGTGTTCGCCTCCCGCCGCCTCCGCGCCCTTCCCCCTACCGAAAGCCTTTCAAATTACCGTTTTTCAATAAGAAAGCCAATTCCTCGGACGGGGATGTTGGTGCTCCTATAGGCCAAGTCCTGCTAAAGCCATGCGGACTTCCGCCAAGTGCTAAGCTTGAGGGCGTCGAGGACTGTTGGCGTTTCTGAGCTCAATCACCAAAGACAAAGATAGAGTCTATTGCAGGCAATGTCGCCAGAAGTGCCTATTGGCGTTTCATAGCATCATCACTAAGGATGGGCATAGATTCCATTCCTAGCAATGTCACTAAGAATACCAACGAGTATTCCATAACCCTATAATTAGGAGTAGAGTGTAAATCTGCTCCTAACCATAAATATAGGTACTATACTGCCATCCCGTAGCATTACAACTAGGATCATAGATCCTAATAGCAATACTATTGGATGCCAGCTAATAGATCTTGGCTTTAATAGGTATTATCCGCAAGTGCATGGATCTATCATTCTAGCATTTCACCCGAAAGTATTATCAGGGTATCGTATTTATATTTTCCCAAAGGAAAGCATGATGTATAAGAGTCTACTGTGCAGTATGAATACGGAAACATACGTGCATAATGGACCACTTTGATCATGCAGGGGTAAATAGATGATTTGTAGATAGTGGACACACACATAAAGCAAACCTCAAGGATAAAAGAGAAATAAAGAATAAAAGAATATTCCTAAATGGAGTAGGCATTTCTAATATAGCCATTGCAATGAACATAGTTAGTGTCACATGAAATATATGAATATAGTTAGAGCTAAGTCCGGGATAACAGAGAGATCCCCCCAGCTGGTATGCCAGCCATTAAGACATTTACGAACTCCTACACGATATACGAATGTGGGGGAATGCTAAGGACGGACAGTCAAGCCACCACCGGCCGCCATCCCCTCATCCGTGGCATACCATCATATCTGAAAGGCTCCCATGTATCCGGCACGACGCCGCCGCATACAAAAACTACCTATGCCCCCCCCGGACTCCAACCCCTACGGATTGACGAGCTAGGACATGGGCAAATCCGAAGGAATGACAAACCGTTATCCCAATCTCATCTCTACCTCTAATCATACATTTCATATGAACAATGAAGAACAAGTATGAACATGTTATGATCATGACACGTAAACATTGGTCTAGTCTATATATCAAGATTATAACATGAGCAAGACTATACTCTAGTTCATATGCAAAACTAAATAAAGAATATGAAGACTTGAATAAGGAAGAACCCTTCATAGAATATATTACCAAGAGTAGCACTTCTTCCTAGGAGATAAGCCCTCCTTGTAGCTCTTTTACTCCAATTCTACTAAGTAACTAGCTAAAGAATGAGAGAGGAGGTAGAGAGTGAGGTGTGATGCTCCAAATGTGGTGTGTATGAGTGAGAGAGTGAGGCCCTATACTTATAGGTGGAGTGGAGGGGGCTAATGGAAGATTTCCTCCATAATCACTATGCAAAAAAGATGATTGACAGACGCGCGTTGAAGGCATTTTACGATCCGGCGCATTTTTTTCGCCCGTGGATTAGGTCTCAGAAATGTTACGGCTTCACGGACATAGTTCGTAACACACGCGTCTATACTTAACTTTTATTACGCACAATTTTTGGTGCGATTGAAATTTTAAATACCCGATGGAAATCTTTTTTACACGCGCGCGAACGTCATTGTATTAGCGCCTTGCACCCACTGTACTTTCGACATTACCTATAGACGTACTTATCCAAGAACCAACTGTACTTTTTGAAAATGTTACTGGAGCGGCACACCAAGATGTTTAATCGTACTCATTCGAGTTAGTGACGCCGGTGCAAAATTCGTAGCGTCTGTAGAGGTTTTGGAGTTCACTGCACTTTTGTACAAAAGCACGCCACAGAACACTTACGCACATGTCAGACACGCGTGTGCATCGCGCGCCTCTAACTGGTTCAGTTACAGGCCCGTATGAAAGGTAACCGACTATAATATTTTCAGAGTTACAGACGTAGACCATTCGCATGTCTGTGGTTGCGCTATGTTTACAGACGCGGATTTAGTTCAGCCGTCTGTAGTTCTTGTGCTCTTCACAGGCGCTTGTTTTGTACACGCCGCGTAAAGTGGACTCATTTACAGACGCCTGTTTGTGTCGACTGTAACTGTTTCGCGTTTACAAACGCTTAACACCAGCATCGACTGTAACTGTTTCGCGTTTACAGGCGGCTTAACACCAGCATCGACTCTAACTCTTGGAACAGATACAGACGCCGTATCTAGTACAAGTGTCTGCAACGTAGGTTGATGTTACATACGTCTGTTTCGGGCACGTGACAGAAATTAAAACAAAAAAACTACAGACGCGGGTTCAGTTAAGGCGTTAGTGGTTCTTACCCTCTTCACAGGCGCTTGTTGTGTACGCGAGTCTCTAGAAGTTGGCTCACTTACAGACGTGTGTTTGTGCTAAACGACTGTAACCGTTTGCCATTTTCAGACGCTTACCACGACTAGCCGACTGTAACTCTTGTAGTATTTATAGACGCGTGTTCAGTAACAGGTGTCTATGGCGTGTGCAAAAGTTATGGACGCTTGTTTCGGGTACGCGATAGAAATTAATACGAAAATTACAGACGGGCATCAGTAGCGGGGTCCGTAATTGTTTAGATATTACAAACAGTTTTGGGCATGCGGCGAAATTATCTGAAACCTACACGCCGCGTTAGCAGCGGTGTTCTGTAGTTGTTCAGACATTACAGACACGTGTTGAGACGGGTGCGAAACTATGTGGAGGCTAGAGACGCCTCTAGACAGCTGGCGCGTGTGTTAATGATAGCGTTCTAGGGCACGCACGTATAGCCTAGAACCGTCTGTAGACCACAGCAGAGATATTATTTATATTTATATATATAATCACACAAATAGCGATCGCCCGGCAAAGATTAAAAATTCACATGTATCTCGATTGTTCTTCACACGAGACATACCAAGTTGTTCAGTAAGCACGCCCGCAGTTGTTCACAACACAAATAACACGGTTCACATGCATGTATCCAGTTGATCGTCATGCGGCAAGGGAAACGTAAGCAACTCACGGTTCTTAAAATTTAATACTCGCCTTGATGATACGTTCCATAAGAAACTTGGCGAGCTTCTCTCTAATATCCTCCAAATTGATCGAATTTTTTGGACAAGTCAAAATCCTAATACAAAGAAAAGTAGGCATAAGTGTTTGTTCTGCACATGGTCTTTATTGCCAAACAAAGCTAGGCACAAGATGCATAAGGTGATTAGGAGCAATCACTTGGAGAGTGATGCCACTTGGGAAACGGAGGACTATTTGCAAAAGAACTATCCAACCTTCTTCGAGGATTGGTACGCCTTCCAAATCTCGGGATGAGATTTTTATAAGGGGGAGGGTTGTAATACCCTGGTGTTTGGCTCATCTAGCATGTCATTCTCATTTCATGAGCATAAGCATTTTCATGTCATAAGCATTTACCATGCATTTGAATTGCTTATGTGTCTTATATAAATTTAATTATGCTATGTATGTTTATGTCATGGGTAATCTTGAGTTGTGATCTTTGTTTGATCTTTAGAATAATTTAGTTATGCTCTAGAGATGTTTGGAAGCAAGTTTCATTAAGGTCTTAAGCTTTAATCTTGCTTGGTTAATAATTTTTAGTGGCTTTAACCTTTATGAGTAGTTTGTTTGTGCTTTTCAAAAGTGCTTCATAACGTCATTTTCTGTTAGTGAGTCCTAAATAAAAAGTGTTCTAAATTTGTTGAGCAACAAACTTTGTTAAAGGTGCAAGTCATGAAAATGCCTAGAAAATGGTGTATTAGGGCAGAACAGTTAGGGTTTAATTGTAATTCAAATAAAAAACTGATTTTTGCCTAAGTGTGGGTTAACCTTGCTGTTTTGTGTTGCAATACAAAATCTGTGCAGTTTCATAGGAAAGTGCCTTAATATGAAATGTGCATCTTTTTGTGCTTGACATTTTTGCTTTAATGATCATTTGCTAATTCAGCTTAGTTCAATGTCTAATCATGAGGTTTAGGAGGGGTTACCCCCGTCTACGCCTCCTCGGCCGAGGCCCTGCCCCCGTCCCGGTCCCGGCTTCGTGTGGATGCCACATGTTGGTGCCGTGTCTCTCCTCCGCCGCACCCCGGCGTCCCATGCCTTGAGGCGAAGAGCGTAGGCTCCCACGCTCTCTCTCCTCCATCCCCGCATTCAAGCGCCATCACTCCCTCACTCTTTCTCCCTCGCCCGCTCTCCTCGTTCTCTCTCACTTTTCGAGGGCGGCGCCATGGTCCGCCCCGCCTAGCTCGCCACCTCTTGCGACATCCTCCTCCGACCAAAAAGCTGCACCGTGCTCTGCTCTACCTTCTCGTCTAGCCGGTTTTTCGCAGATCTGAGCTAGGTATGCTCCGCGCACGCTAATCGCGCCGCCGACGCCGCCGTGAGCCACCGACGCCGGCATCCGCTGTTCTCGGCAATGTTACACTTCGTTTCTTTAGTTTCTTGCATGTTTTGGGGGGCGCAATAGCGTGTAGAGGCTAACCCTAGGACGGATTGGTCGGTCTCAGCTCGAGTCCGCCGGACAGCCACTGCGTCGCCGCCGTGCTCGCCGCGTGATAAGTACCGATTTGGATCGGCACAAGAATGGCCCGATCTTCACGGCAGTAGATTCAAGAACAAGATAAATTGCTATAGAAACAGCGGGATAACTAGCTTTATACCTGACAAAGGTTGGATGTGACCAAGCAGGCAGGGAGAGAGGCACCGAAAGCACGAAGGACTTCGACTCGATCTCTGAGCGATCGCAGAACCACAAACCGGGACTAATCCACATAATACGGTGTAGCCAAACGAAAAAGTAGAGCACGAAGTAGGGGACCTCGAGGAAAGATCTCTCACAAACCCAAGAAGAACTCGCAAGAACAAAAAGTGTGTAAAACACTTTCAAAGAGCTCAAAATGCAATATACCATATCAGGTTATCATATTCATCAAAAGTTTTTTTTCTAGTACAATAGAGGTGTTATTTATACTATGAGAAGTCTCTAAGATATATGTGAACTGAAGGAGCCATGTTGGGACGTGGAAGGCCAACTGGCTAGAGCATTCACGAGGTGGTCTTCAGTTCCCGCGCGTCTTCTGGGCTTCTACGTAGTCCTTAATGTTTTGGTCATAACTCTATCTTGAGAAGTCCAAATGATGAGCCGTTGGATGCGTTGGAAAGCTAATTTGATAAGCTTTCACACCATATGCCTCTTGCTTCACGAAGGGTTGTGGATTGGTACAGTTTTGCACGAACATTTAGACTTTCGGCAGACTGTTGACCCTCTGACCAGTCAGCACTAATATTGGTCGGACACCATACTGGAAACTCCAAACTGGTCGGGCTTGGTGTCATTGCAAACTAGGCTTCAAGGGCTTTCCAACAAGTGCTCATTCACCTCCATAGATTTTGGAAATCAAAAGTTATGACTATTTCTTCTTGATGGTTTCTGTCACGCTGGACTGGATCGAACATGGTTCTTCTCTCTGGTTTCTCCTTGGCAGGTTTAAATCATCTTCTTCAGTGAACCTAGGCAATAACAACATGCAAAATTTAGGTAGTATAACATTCTCATTAATGTTAAAATGAATTTCACAAAGTAGCGCGTTCACCTTGTGTTGTAGTTCTATATTCAGTCCATCAAAGACTTTTGTTGACATAATGATCGGAGAGGTAGCTGGTGAGGTGGGAGAGGTTGCTGGACTGGTCGGGCGAAGTCGCTATGGTTGGCATGGTCATATCACCGCACTGCCACGCACGCCCGTGGCGAAACCCTAGCCGGTGTCCCTTTGCTTTGCTTGTGCCCCACGTAGCGTCCGCTAGGTTGCCCCGGAGCTCGACCCGAAGCTTATTTGAGGCAGCCAACGCCGGTAACATCGCGCCGCCGCCATAGAGCTCCGCCGCCATCGCTGCCATCGAAGCGTGCTCCACGGCTGCAATAGCTCCCCTTGCCGCACACCAACAGGTCCGTCTCGTCGAGACGGCCGTAGGGAGCAAACCGCGCCGCCTAAGACCTCGCCGTCCGGCGAGAACGCCACCGCCCCTAGCACTGCCCCTTTTTGTGTCAATGACGCCGCTGGTCCCCCAGGCCGTCGGTCGGTTTTCCTTTTTTCTTTATTTTTTGAGAATTTTGATAGATTCTTGTTTAATTCATAACTTGAGCTATGAATGTCCAAATTGAATGGTTCAAGTTGCAGTGTGCTTGTGTTGATATCTAGTTTTTATTAAAAATGTAAAATATTCAGTTTCTCATGTTTTTATATATAGTTTTGAATAAAATGATTTATTGCAATAATCTTGTGTAATCCATAAGTATTTATAGAAATGTCAGAAAAATGTGAAACTGGCTTTGTTAGTTTTCTTGTGGTAAACTATGTCCATGAAAAATATGTTACATGCCCTGTTCTGTGGTGGAAAAATGTTGTAATGGATTTAAGTCAATTTACTTGTTTGTTTTGTTAAAATTGGAAATGCTATAAATATAAGGATTTTAGGGTTGATAATTTTTTTATACATGTTTTACTTGAGTAATAGTAACCTGAATATGATGAAATTTTCTCAATACAAAGTAATTTACTTGCCTACTTTCTTCAATTCCTTGTTAATTTTGTGTAGCATGATATGCTTGTTATCTTGTCCCGATATTTGTAGGTTATGTTGTATACACCATGTTTATGCTTCGTAATTTTCTTATAATTTTTATGAGTACTTTGTCTATATAATTTGTTGAGTTGATACAAAGAATCAAATTGAGTTAAAAATGTTTTCTTCATAATTTCATGCCTTTACTGGTCTTTAATGTGAAAGTGGTAATAATATGTTTTGTAGAGTAATATCATATCTTGCTGTTGTCCAAAATTTCATAGCATTTGGAGTTATAGTTTGCATATGGTAGCTGTTTAAGTAAGAATCAAATAGATGAAATGTTTTTCGCTTTTTTGGAACAAATTTGCCTTGTGGATCTGTTTGGTTAGTTTAATGTTGGAATTAGTCTTTGATATCCGAAAGTGTTTTGTAGCTAATTTCATAAGCTTTCCAAAGAGTCCTAGTTTGCTATGTTTGGAGTTCCGAAACTCCGCCAGTGATTTATTTTGGTGGTGTTGGTAAATAGCCTAGTTGCCGATTGAGGTTGATTTGACTGCTTGCATGAATTATCTTCATCCGCCGGCTTTGTGACAATATGTTAATCATCTTAAGTCAAGTCTTTGTCCGATTAGTGGGGGTTCATGCAGGTGCTAGGCCTCCCAATCGAAGACGAAGGCAACCCGTACTTTTTAGACGTGTAGTAAGGGTAAGTAATTAAAGTGAATATGTTTTCATGCTTGATCTAGTGTTTTGAATATGGCTATTTTTGCTAGGTTTTGAATGTTCTAAACTATGTTTAGGGTAACTCATATCATGAACATCTTCATCATATGCGCCTTTACTCTTGCATTGCATATCTTAATATATACCTTATGCATGCAATAGGTGTTCCGGAGGGTCCGACGTTGCTAGAGTTCGAAGGAACGTGCCCGACATGGAGGAGGTGTCCGAGGAGTTGATGGACCAGCTAGCGTGACCGGGAGCCGCGAGAGAGATCGCTTCTTGAGTGCCCGATCCACAAGCCTGCCACGTTCGTGAAAGGCAAGCCCCGGAGCATTCTTATGTCCTGTGCTTTCATAATAATTTACTTGAGTCCTTTATGTTGTTTATTGCATTACGTTATAGGTGTTGCTTGGAAACACTTGATGCATATATTCCATCCTTGTCCACTAAATATCACCTAATAAACTATTTAGTACGGTGAGTTGTTTAGATGCTTAGTTAAGCTTTAAACGGTAGAAGTCGAGATAATGTCTCCTCGCGAGATAGGTAAATCAATGAATCAATTAGATATGTGATTATGGGGTACCATATATTTTGTAAAACAAAAATTAGGAGACCGGGCGTAAAATGGAGGCTACGGACATGGAGGTCCCGGAGTCGCGCGCCTCGCCTCGTGGTCGATTAAGGACTTGATCTTGGAGCCTTTCCTCTTGTTGAACGCAGCCTATCACTTAGCTGGCCGACTCAAGGTTGTCGACCGCGAAGCCGAATATCCCAACTCAAGCCGGAAACCCGTTACGCGAAAGGGCGTATCAACGGGGGGCCTTGTGGACTGTGGGCAAGGTGTATATAATTCCTAGGCGGTACCGGCATGTGTGCTCCCGCGAATACCGCACGGATCGGGACCGCGATTCTTGAGTTGATGAAAGGTTATCTACGGCTATCCTTAGCGGGACTTGCCGGGTGAGTGTTGGGAATACCCCGCCAGCTGGTTAGTAATCGATTCGAGTCGCCATCGCTCCTGGTTAGTGATCACCTGATGGTTTATCACCATGTAGCACACCTCTAATAATAATGCAAAGGAAGGATTGTGATGATATCTAGTATGAGTTCCTGCTGGACTCATGGTTCGTTGTACCCTGGTGGTCAACAACTGTTGTTTGTTTAATATTCCTGCCAGTTGTGATAGGTTAGTTGCTAATCTACAAGTAAGAAGGAAATGTTAAACATGATGCTAATAAATTGCTAGTAGTTGGTACTTAAGCTTTTATGCAAAGAAATAAGCTAGCCCACTTTATATAGCCATGCATAATCCTTTGGAGTCACTTTTATTCTTGGTTTATGACGGGTAAGTCTAGCCGAGTACCTTCTCGCATCGTGGATTTGTTTCCCACCTATTGCGGATGATGTCTTCTACCGCTGGTGTTGCAAGTACTGTCTTCTCCCTTTCCTCCTCGGGCACAAATGTGAGATGTGATCCCGTGATCGGCTTATTTACTCGTGGATGAGACTTTGTTTCAAACTATTTTGATTTTCGCTGCACCAAACTAAACTTGTAACAATTTTCAATACTCCATTATATGTAATATATCTCCCTATACTTCTTTGTGAAATGGTTTTATGCAATTGTTGTACATCGCTATATGATTACGATCTTGGTTGGTTGATTGAAATCCATCATGAATTCAATTCATGAGCCAAGTTATATGGAGTCAAGTCAGGGTTTGATCACTTTCGTGGTTGGATTTTCGCACTCGCACACTTATAATTTTGGTTCCGTGACAATTGGTCCACCGACTCGACAATCGAAGTTTGATCCTGATAGGGAAATTGTTGATGAGGAAGATGACGATGATCTTCCCATGTTTTCATATGATGCTAACGATCCATGTATTGATGTAAATGTGGTGTTCCTAGATGTGGATCAGTGCAAGTTAGCAGTGACACATCATGCCATCTTGCATGATCATGCTTTTGATATTGTGAAAAAAGACACAACAAGATTTAGGCGAGAGCAATAGATGTTGAGGGCCAAACCGAAGAAGAAATATGATGTGGATTTATTGATGGATGACCAAAACTGACCTACCGCATTGAGGGCCAAACTGAAGAAGAAATATGATGTGGAGGTTCCATATCACGGAGTTGCTAGGGGTAAGGCGAGAGCAATAGATATGATTTATGGAAAATGGGATGAAAGCTGAACTTCTCGAGATCAATACCTTCCGGGTGTTGTGGAGCTAGAGACTCAAGAGCACAAAGGTGATGTATGCTTTTGAGGTTCTTTTGTTGCTCTTAAGCCATGCATAGATGGCTTCCTACAAGGGTGTAGACCATATCTTGCAAATGGATGCAACACACTTGACAGGGAGATCGCGAGGTCAGTTGGCATCAGCTGTTGTAGTGGATGGCAATAGCCCCGTTGTTCCCAAAGGGCTTATGGAGGATTGAGATAGAGTCTACGCAAAGTTGGACTTGTTTTGTTAATAATGTGAAGAAGGCCGTTGGTACACCTCAAGGTTTGGTCCTTAGCACGTGTATGCCGGAAAAGGAAATAGAAAAAGCAAAGGGAAGAGGTGTATCCCGGAGTAGAGCACGTAAAAATGTATGAGGCACATGTGGAAGAACATGAAGAAAAGTTACAATGGTAATGTGATCTTTATGGCAAGAATATGTGGTGCGCTGCCAAGAGCTTCACAGTTTCGAAGTTTACATACTTCCTGTGGAAAATAGAGGAGAAGGATCCTAAAGCCATTGAGTGGTTGGATGACAATCATCCATATGTGTGGAGCGTAGTGAAGGGTTCGTGAAGACCGCAAGGTAGATTATATAAATAGCAACCTTTCTCAATCTTTTAATAGTTGGGTGTCAAAAAACTAAGGACTTCCGGATTATAGAAATACTTGACCATATTAGACAAATGATTATTGAGAAGTGTGTTTTGAGGTCCAAGATGGCTACTAATATGTTAGGCATTATAATCCCATCTATTATCAGTACTCTGAATACTAAATCTAAGGGTATCAAAGACCATGTGGTCCTAATTTATGGGCCTACAAAAACTGAAGTAACTGTGAATAGATTCAGGTATGCAGTGAACTTGGATGAAAAGGCTTGTAGCTGTCTGGCTTGGCAAGTGACTGAAAAACCATGCAACCATGCTTTGGCTTGCATTGCAAAGATAAGTAGGGAGGTACAGATGGATGAATTTGTCCATGAATACTTCTCTCTCGCTGATAGGTTCGTAAAGGCATATGCAAGTAAATTCAACCCAATGACATCCAAAGATCAATGGCCTGTGAAGTTGATTTAGGCTACAAAAATCAAGAAAACCCAAATTGAGAAGGAAAACCCGAAGGCCATGAAAATCTAGGATCAAGCCATGTGATGAAGTTGGCACTAGTAAGAAAAGGAAGGTGTGTCCTGAGTGCAATGAACTAGGACATACAACCAAGACTTGCCAAGGAGGTCTTACAACTAGTCAAAAGAGGAGGCAGTCAACACCACAAGATGGATCCGGTCAAGGAAGCAATAACCCAATGTGAGTCATACATGCATTGCAGCCCAATTCCATTTGTTTATCCTAATTACTTGTACTAACATTTCCCCTTTCTTCAAACATTAAGACCAAGTGAAAGTGCTAGTGCTAGTGCAAGTGGTACTGCAACTGGAGGAGGAAGAGGAAGAGAAAGGGGAAGAGGAAGGGGAAGGGAAAGGGAGTCTGGAGAGGGAAACAATGAGATAAAGTAAGACAGTCCAACATTACTTCTCTTTACTACATATTTTATGAACTTTACTAACATAATACTTCTCTTTTTTCATGTAAAGTGCAAGTGCAGGAAGGGGAAGAGGAAGGAGTGGAAGAGGAGCTACTACTGGGAGGCTTGCTACTTTGTTAGGTTTCAATGCTTGAATAGGAGCTAGTTGCCTATAGAACTCACTAGTAGCTCTCACTTTTGTTTGACATGTCATTTAGACCTATGTGATGGTGTTTGCCATGTCATTTGGACCTTTATGTTGGCTTCGTTGTGGTACTGTGATGACAAGTTGCATGGATATGGATTATATATATTTGTGTGATATCGATTGTGTTTATGTGGATTGTCGAGGGGCGAAATGTCACAAAAATTTTCTAAAACTGTTGTGCAAAAATTGCCGATTGCTGTCCAAAAATAGGGGTACAAACAAAAGGATCATAAAAAAAAAAAAAATCGCAAAAAAACGCTGTGGGCAAAGTTGTCCATTTGCCCAAAAAGTTAACACCAAGTATGGGGTCTTAAATGCACTGGGTAAAAGTCGCACCGCTTTCAAAATTACAGGGTAAAATCACAAAGTTAAAAAAACGACGGCAAAATCACAAACGAGCATGAATACCGGGGTAGAAACGCCAAAACCCCCAAAACATTTTGTGTACTAGTGTCATGAGAAACCAAACAATGAACTAGTGAGTAGACTAAAATTAGTCAAAGACTCAACTAGTTGTTAGTTCACTAGTTCATAGAACTCAACTATTAGGACAAGTGATTTCACTAGTTGGCTAATCACTAGTTCTAGTGGATACAAATAGGCCCTCAAATTATTAAGGCCGTTTCATGTACTTAGCTAGCGCAACCAGACCAATTCGATGAAATTTTAAAAACTTATTTTTATGAGCTTTTAGATATGCTTTATAACAATATTTCTAGTCAGATTTACATTTTTAAACTTTTATAACTTAGTCTCACTTACCCCTCTAACGTGGCGTGATATGAGAAAAAAATCACTCGGAGTGCAAAAATAAATAATTAACCTTTTAACCGCAGTGAGTTTTATTTTTTTGAAAGAAAAACACTGTGCAACAAGATGACCAAACTGAGGCTCCTTCGATTTGTGATTTTTTTTTTTTTTTTTTTTTTTTATGTTACCTAAGTTTTTCAGGTGAAAATAAGCTGATTCCAGATAAAAACAATACCTATATATATATTGCCCAAAAAAAAAAAAAAAACAACAACTTGTCCTTCGGTTCCAGTAAAACGATCTCTAGCTTGTCCTTCGGTTCCAGTAAAACGATCTCTAGTTTCCGTTGTGTCCTTCTCTCTTTGCATCTGCAAGCTCCACCACAATCGAGCCACACGGCACAACCAACGTTACCAACCGAGGAAGTAAAAAAAAAAAAAAAAAGAGGGTAGAGGGCACAGGGCGGCCGGCGGCGGCGGCGGAGCATCAATCCAAAACCCAAGGGAGCGTGCTCCCAGTTCCGCTGCTCCAATTCCACTCGGCATGGCACCGCAGGTACGGGCTGGATCGTCTCGTCTCCACGGGGTCTCGATGCGTTTCTGTTGTGCCTTGTGCCATTCGTTATTCACCTGCTTTCGATATTAGGCGTGGGTCGTGGCGGAGAACGGCGAGGACCTCCAACGACCCAGGGAATTCCTGCCACTCTCTAAGCTCCAAGGTAAGGACTCTTGCTTGCTTCATTTGTTGGATTGATTCCTGGTAATTTCGTATTTGGTACCCTAAAGTTCGACCCAATCTACGGCTTGCTCCATATTAATTTGTCGGAGATTGTCCTTTCCTTACGAGGATATATTCAAGGCATGCGAAATTGTTAAGCCTTTCTGCTTTGATGCAAACACACCTCTGTTTCTGTTGGAAGACGGAAGTCGTGTGCAATTGGTTCATCTGACGGTTTCGATATATTTCTGTACGTTTGGGTTTCCCTGGACTATACGTGTTCTTAGATCAACATAGACTAAATTCTGACTCGATGAGCATTATCAGTGCTTGCTGCAAATTCTGATTCTATATATAGACAGATCTCCATTTTTCTTCAAATATGTGTGGCTTCTCTTGTAATTGCTCTCAGCAAATAAATTTGGGGAATGAATTTAGTCAAGCATACTTTTGCAGCCATAACTGAAAATTCTACTGTACTTCCTGAAATTTTGTTAGCTAGTCAGATTTCAGACAAGGGCAAAGTGACCTCCTTGGTTCCTGAATCCTGAATTGACTATGTGGCTATTAAAAATCTGACTACTACATCAGCTACCCACAAGCAGGTTCTTTAGAAAGTCCAATAAGCCCTTGTTCTGGACCTGCTCTGTTATTCAATTATTAAGCAACGTAGATGGCCTGTTTTGCAGATGTTGGCGTGTTGTATTTGGCATTTTGGACCCTAAGAAGTCTGAAAGCGAGGAGGAGCTAGCAAAAATTCGCAAAGACAGAGGATACAGTTACATGGTTTGTACTCCGTAACTAGTCTACCATAATTCCAATTGCTTTCTGAATCTCTTATGCTGTGTTCTGCACGTCTTGTGTATGATATGTTACCTGAATATGTGTTGTTTCTGAAGGATCTTATTGAGATATGTCCCGACAAACTGGAAAACTATGAGGAGAAGATGAAGAACTTCTTCACTGAGCACATGCATCCTGACGAAGAGATCCGCTATTGCTTGGAGGGCAGTGGGTACTTTGATATCCGCGACAAAGATGACAAGTGGATTCGAATCTGGATAAAGGAAGGAGATATGATCATCCTACCAGCTGGAATTTATCATCGGTTCACTCTCGACAGCGCCAAATACACGAAGGTACCAATACGATCTTATAGTGATATAATATACGTAAATGTGTTGTATGCATGTCTTGTAACACAAGTCAGTTCGCCTATACATATGAAAGTCACCCGACCCAAAGGGGTGTCAGGGTGTGGTGTTCCCCATATCATTGTCCTCATTTATTCTACATTTAGGATCGTAGGAGCTACTAATTTGATCAACAGGTGATCTCTTTGTGAACAATCATTAATAAAACTCATGAGATCCATTTCATGAACTAAGGCAATGACTAGATGATTGAACAATTAAGAACAGGCCATTGGTAGTGGTAGCAGAAAAAAATCATGCTGTGACTCCCTTAAGGCCAAATGAAGTTCAATTGGTAGAAATAATTGCAAAATCAAAGCTGTATGTGGCAGTTATGTTTTTCTTTTAAAATTAAGAACTTTGATTGATAGGCTGTATTTTTAAAATTTTATTTAGAGTTCAGCTATTTTAATTACATTTATTAATACTAAATTCTGGTGTTTTTCCACGTGCAGCTCATGAGGCTTTTCATTGGGGAACCTGTCTGGACTGCATTCAACCGGCCTCAGGAGGACCATCCGGCAAGGCAAGAATATGTCAAGAATGTGAGTGCGGGTACTGGTTTTGCTCTTGCAGCACACTGAATCTGTTTCTGCCCTTCCGGTTTATACGGTTTATACAAATACATGATCGCTTGGATTCATGTACATCATAGTATCATCATATGGTTTTGACAAAACCGTGTTGTATCATCACGAATCATGAAACCTTGATCCATGTTCAGTCAATGTGTGCATATAAAACTGCAAATTATGGGAAACTCAGTGTAATGGTCTTTCCTTATGGTGATTTATCTGGTATATTTTGTATGCCACCTTGCTTTCTTGAAAGCAGAGTTATCTCCTTTAGAAAAAGATTATCTGGTATAGTCTTTGCGCTCCTGTGGCTGCATCAAATATCAATGGGGTCTTCTCCAACACGCCACTTTTATACAATTGTGTTGGTTCCTAAAAAAATTGTCAAAATTCTAAAGTATCCCCTCACAAGCATGTGTTTTAAAGTCAAGGGCTTCCGTTCTCTATCAGGCCTTTTCCCCTGCCTCTGACTCTAAGAGCACAGCTTCCTTGAAGGAGTTAAGCAGGCCCTACTAGAGATCTCACGAGGGGAAGCTGTTTTTTTTTTTTCATGCAATGGGAACAGAAATCGAACATAAATGCAAAGTTAGCTATGTTTTTCTACGAACAATCTTTTACTCCCTCCATTCTAAATTATAAATTGTTTTGACTTTCTTGGTTTTTCTATTTTGCTATGTATCTAGACATATTATTATTTTTTAGATGTGTGTAAAAATAAATATATCAAAATAGTCAAAAGCGACATATAATTTTGAATGGAGGGAGTACAGACCAAAACAACGCCATGTTGCCTCAATTCTTAGGAATGGAAAGATTACATGTTTCAAAAAAATCCAAAGGGGTACTGAATTAGAGCATGCCCAACACGGGCTAACAAAGATTATGGTCTCAAAAGTTGCTGCCATGTTGGATGTTTAAAACTTGAGGCTGTCAAGTACCTAAATGTTTCCACATCTTTTACGGTCACACGAGTCTGTACTTGTACCAGAAACTTTACTTCAACTTTTCCAGGCCAAACCCTGACTAGATCCTACTCAAACCACCGCAAAGCAAAAACTACAGCCAGTGCTTCTGCATTCCATCAGACCAAGCTGTAGTTGCTTCTGCAGGCTGCTTTGCGATCCTGCGGAACCACCACTACTGCCGATCTGGACCTCCGGTGCTTCCGTGACGGTTGGGACTACTGTACCACGTGTCGCGTTGGGTGTGGCCTTAATCAAGAACCGGAGAAAATAACTAGAGTAGTAGCGTCATTACTTCGATTGCTATTGCTCCTTGCACCGAGTATGTGCTATTGCTCCATTCCGATCCGTTGATTGTTATGGTTACGTTTTGTCAGCAGCGACCAGCGAGATGCTTTGCTTGGCCTGGCTTCATACTATTCGCGTAGATGGCGGCTCCAAGTTGTGAACGGTTCGCGTGCGTCATCGCTTAGGCAGGCCAGGCCATCGTGACTTGGTTCCGTGTCCATCCTCTATGGCTGCTCTCCCAATTTTCCCCGAGCACGAAAGAATGCAGAACGTGAACGAAGTTGGTGACAACGATCCCTAATATTGATATTTTTTACAAGGTAGAAAAATAGGTATTACTAATATACTTACTATTGAAACATACTCCGATCGCGATGAATCTAATGGTATTTATTATTAGGATCATAAGCATTGGTATTCTTTAGATTAATTTAGTCTAATTTAAAATAGTTTGACTCATTATCATTCTTTACTCTTTTCATTTCAAATTATAAGCCGCTTTTATTTTATTTTTTTTAGTTCATCCTTTTAGTTATGTAGTCTATTGATACTCTCTTCATTTTAAATTATAGTTCATTTAACTTTTTTTAACCTCAAATTTGACCACTCGTCTTATTTAAAAAATTTATGCAAAAAGCAATCAAATTTAAGTTATTTTTAAAGAAGCATGTCACAACAAAAGAAATAATATTTTACACAAAATTTTGAATAAGGCGAGTGGTCAAATTTAGGGTTGAAAAAGTCAAATAACTATAGGAATGAACTAAAAAAGATACTTCCTAAGTTCTATTATAAGTTGCTTTGATTTTTGGTTCATTCATGTCTGAAATGGAGCGGTATTTTTTAGAATTGCAATTATTTTTAGATGTATGGTATGCTAACCCAAGACACGACACAATAAACACGGAGTATTTTTCTTTGAGTACAATAAACACGGAATATACTCCCTCCGTCCCTGTAGAAAGAGTATCGTTTTAGTTTTTTCAAACATTATGTTTTGACTGTTCATCTTATTAATTTTTTTATATAAATTAGAAAATAAATAAATTATTATAAAAGTATCTCTACTAATAAAGTATGTCATAACAAAATAAATAATATTTATATAAAAATATTTGAATAAAATTAATGGTCAAACGTGATTGTTAAAAAACCTAAAACAATATTTTTTTTTTTATGGAGAGAGTATTAGGTAGTGAACCAGCACAACCCATGCAGCACTTGTGCGTTGTGTCACTGCCAGCAGTAGCACCGCTCAGCACAGTCCAAGGGTTGGAATCGAATTTTCAGTATTCCTTGGTCCTAGATGCACGAGCAGGAACCCATATATTATTAACAGTTCTCGCTGCAATCCTGCTGTTTCGAGTTCGAGGGGGAGTACCAAGTTTTCTTCCCGACGATACGAAAGGAGAGCACGAATCAAGGAGACCCAGTTCCAAGTTCCAACATGGAAACGGAGTTCCAGGTACTGGAACCACATCCTCTTCCCCTGAGTTCCTTCTTCTTAGTTGTATTTCAAGATGCGGCCGCCTTGTCTCTGTAAATTTGGATGGATTTCTTTGTTTGTTTCCATGTCGGAGAGGAGAAATTCTGCTCCTTTACTGCGAGCTGTCGAGATTTGTGGCCTTGGGGGTAGGGTAAGGACTCAGGAAGGAAGGAATAGATTCCTTTCGAGCGAGGAGGAGAGCAAGGATGGGGGCAATTTCTAGCAGAGGTGGAGAGGGCTTTCTTTGAGATAATTGGGAATTGGGAATGACACAAACAGGCTTTGGGGTTCGGATGCAGTTGACTCTGCATTAGAAACACTAATTTCATCGAGATTCGCTGGGTTGATGTTCGAAACAAGCGGGGGTAAACAAGTATGACTATTAACGACTCTAATCACTTATAGGGTCTTTCTGTACGACCTCACTTTCATAATATCATTTACTTTGTTCCACTGCTTCCTCAACACTTGGAGGCTTGGAGGATCCCCTGAGAATGCTATTGATTGACATCCTTTGATTTAGTTTAGTTGTAAACAAGTATTAAACCAAACAATACTTGGTAGTTTTTTCGGTGTCCTCCACATCTCTTGTTATTCCTTCCTTTCTGCAGCCTTGATGAATGAGAATATATAATTATGCCTCTCTCATCCAAAATTAGATAGTGCAGGACCTTGGATTTCTTTCCACAAGGAAATTTGTGAAGTCAAGATAATTTACTAGCCTGTGGTGCTATCATTTGTGAAAATTAACTATTTGATGTCCTGTAGGTCCAGATTCCAGAAGTGTTTATATTTCTCTTTTTCATCTCCATTTTCTGTTTTTAGCTGTAGTTGCATGAGCAAAATATTAGTTTCCTTATGGATTTAGACTTACCGTGAACCTTATAGGGACATGGATGCATCCCTGGTCACTGGAGCTAACAAGGGTTTCACTTCCATTATGAATGCTTTTGTTTGTCTTGTCTTGTTGAGGATCATAAATTCTTAAAATGACTATCTATTTTGATGAAGGATCAGGAACAACTAGGTAAATTGTGAAATATAAAGATCACCTTTTTTTTTTTTTTTGAAAGATCCGGAAAGTTTCGGCTTTGAATTAATAAGTACTCCGTTACAAAGCGCAAGCAGTGCTACCCTGCATAGAAATTGGTAATCAGTAAAAGGAAACCTTTGTTTTTTTCTTTAACATTTGACTTATGACAACCAAATTTCAAGGTGTCGTTTCGAGTAAAAGTACAAACTAGAAACCTCATGATGTAGACTCCTTCACTTTATAAGTTTGAATGAAAAGCCTCTGCCCATTTTCTCCTAATGAACAGAAAAAGAAAAAAAAAAAAATGCAGCACATAGCATGCTTCACGCATACAGAAAACAATGGTTCATAGACCTGTTACTTCATATCAGTTGTCATTTCCTTCTTTATGCCGATAGATGTGTTCAGTTGCATTACTTCTTTGACTAGCCATAGATTAACTTGCATTCTTATTCCCTGCAAGGATTACTGTACTGTCACCTGTCTTTGATGGTTGCACTTATAAGCTTATTCCTTTCATTTTCTTCAATAGGATGGTAAGCAGGAGGTTATTGAAGCATGGTACATGGACGACAGTCAAGAAGACCAGAGGCTTCCTCATCACCGTGATCCCAAAGAATTCATTCCTCTTGAGAAGCTTTCAGGTGTGTACATCAACAGCTGAACTTTTTAACTATAGTTTGTGCTTGAACTCTAGTACAACTGACATATATTTAATTCCCTGCCTTTACAAGTTAACACAAATGCATATTTTATATCTAGAACTAGGAATCATCAGCTGGCGCCTGAATCCTGACAACTGGGGAGAATGATGAGAACCTCAAGAAAAATCCGTGAAGCCAGAGGGTACTCTTACATGGTTTGTCTGTACTCCTTGACTTTGCAGTGATGATTTATTATGTCATGTTCAAGCCTAGTGCTGTTTGGTATTAGTAAAATCAAATATAAGAAATATAATAGGCACTCATTGATGGGCTATTTACAGGACATTTGTGATGTATGCCCAGAGAAGCTGCCAAATTATGAGACTAAGATAAAGAATTTCTTTGAAGAGCACCTGCATACTGATGAAGAAATACGCTATTGCCCTCGAAGGGAGTGGTATGTATTTGTTATGTCTGACCATATCACAATGTGAACATTTTAAGAAACAATATTATGTTTTCTAGGATACTTTGATGTGAGGGACGAAAATGACCAGTGGATCCGTGTAGCAGTGAAGAAAGGAGGCATGATTGTTCTTCCTGCAGGGATGTATCACCGCTTCACATTGGACAATGACAACTACATCAAAGGTACACACGTGTTATTGCACTAGTTTCTGTTACATAAAGCCTTATTGTGTTGGTTGTTGATCTCGCCCCAGAAATGCATGCTGGCCTGGACTCTGGAGCCGTAGTGGAGGATTTGGTGTTGGTGTAGTAGAGATGTACAGGGAGAGCAGGTGTTGTGTGAGGAAGTGAAGGAGAAGATAGGATTTAGAGATAACTTGATTGATCTTTTCTGTGATATCTCCTTAATAGATGAGATCCAGGGATGAGATTGTCGAACTAGCTAACTCATGTGCTCATAGCAGCCCGGTAGTGTTAGACACAGGCCTAGCCACTCTGCTTCTGCTCCTGTAGACCTTATGGCACGTGACACTAACTATTGAACTTACCAGGCTATAGGATCAGATTCATCAGATATCATTTTTTGCTGTCATTGAGCAGTGACTGTTCTGGAATTCCTTCGAAATTGACACATATTTATGAACATTGATTCACATGCCTCTGTTTGAATTTCTGCACTGAAAGCATATGGACTCCCAAAATTGTGTGAAAAAAACGATCATATGTGTGCCTTTAAGAAAGGATACACATGAACCTCTTTGAACCTGCATGCCTTTGGACTTCAATTCAAATTTGAATGCCTGAATCACTTATATTGCTAAGAAGTAACATCATCACCAAATAATACACAGATTTTACTGTGTTAATAGAATGATGTGCGCTATTTACGTGAAGCTACAACCTTCATCTTTTGTACAATGTTGTGTAAGATTAACTTGAGAATCTGCGTGCATTGTTGCTGGAGTTGTGCTACTGCAATCATCATATTCATGTTTTTGCAGGCAATGCGCCTCTTTGTTGGCGAGCCTGTTTGGACACCGCATAACCGTCCCCATGACCATCTGCCAGCGAGGTAAAACTTGAGTTCCATTCCATTATCATCACAGTTCTATCTTGGATCTCTCATGATACATGTTCCTTATGGAGTCGTTGCATCCCTTCAGAAAGGAGTATCTGGACAAGCTCCTCAAACCAGAAAGCCAAGCTGTCGAAGCTCGTTGAGACCATTTGAAAGATACCTGTTGGGCTCTTCCAACATGTGTCCTGTGTTGTATAACCAGAATAAGACGCTGTGTGCCCCTTAGTACTACCGTCCTGGCCAATTTGAAGTGAACTCTGTACTGTAACTATTCTGTCTAAAAGTCATCTGGCTAGAATAATAATAAATAGAACCGGGTGCATCTTTCTGTGAAGTGGGTGAAGGTGCGTGTTGCCAAAAACAGTTTGTAACTTTGTTCTAAAAGCTTCCTCTGGGAAATGCTTGTGCGACTAATTTCCCTTGAGTTCTGTATGGATTGTTGATACATTTTTTTTTTTCTCAAATCCTAATGAAATTTATGCCTTCAATTGTTAGGGGCACGTTTTGGATTCTTTTGCTTGACCTTGGCTTGCCTGACCGGGGAAGAATTGCTGCGTTTAGTTCCCTTGACAGTTGCCAGCTAGGCAGCTACCATGGCGATCGTGATTTCAAGATTTTTCTTTGCCAGGCCAAGTGGCCAACTGAGTCAAATCCCCACACCTGACTGGCAAGTGGGAAGACGACGGGTGCCGCTTGGATCCTACTGTGCTGCCTTACCTAGCAAGAAATCAACTAATCTAGAGACTTTGTGTAAGACCATGTTTAGTTCAGCAAAAGGAACCTAAAAAAGTGCTACAATGGTCCATCATTGAATCTCTTTGATGCATGCATGGGCATTATATGTAGATAAATAGAATAACTAATTGCACAGTTTGGCTAGAATTTGGCATCTAATATTTGGAGCTGGTTAGTCCATGGTGAGAGACAATAATAATTACTAAATACAAACTAAAAAGTACTACAAAGAGACGCGAACCCAAAATATTTCACCAACTAAACAAAGCCTAAAAAAAAAGAGAAATCTAGAGACCAACCAGTGACTCATACTTGTCAAGCTTGCTTTGGAGCTTATGTGGGTAAGATTTTTAAGCTTCTTGTAGAGCATGAATTTCACACACCTGTATTAGCAAGGCAAGGCTTACTCAGTCAGGCTTGGCAAGGCAAGCCTCCTATGGGGTTGCTTGGTTCATTCTCCTAGTAGTGTTTTGTCTTGCTCAACAAGGACATGAACTAACTTGTCTGTTTGAATGGCTTGCTTGATAGCCTTGTGGCTTGTGCGGAAGAGTTTTTTCTTCCCAGCTTGAGAGAGCCAAATTGGCTCTTCCTATTTGGGCATGCTCCTCGTGGTCCGCATAAGCTAGGCAAAAGCGCGAGGAATCCATGCCTGAAACCAAGTAGCCCCCTAATGAACCGAGCAAACTCTTAGAGCTGATTTATGTGTTTTATGTTGCTTCGCTTTTGCCAAGCAAGAATAAGTGTTTTTCCTCGAACCATCCTTGTCCCTTGCCATTGAGAAAGGGGCAACGGGCTTAGCATTCCATGTGCTCCCCGCCGGCAAGGACGCCGATCCTACAGGGGTGTTGGTTAGTTTGCCCAACACCTTGTCTTGTCTCGCCTCACCAATGCCGGGAGAGCAGTTCCCGCTCTCACTCACGCTTGGCCTAAATACCATAGAATCCGAGAGCTACTCATTAGCCAACCAAACACACACAGATTCCCCCGAGCTGGCGAGGCCGGGCCATAGCTAAGGAACCAAACTCCCATACACCTCCAATGGCCTAGCCGGCCTAGGATGTGCTTGGGGATTTGTCGCTCCCCACCTCGATATAGCGTAGATAAGGTCCTCATAGATGTAGGGTCGGTCTCCAAGTGGCGCAGAGCCACCTATGTGGAATAAGGTCCTGTGAGATCTTCTCCCACTTCTTTGTCATCACGACAGACTTGTGGGTTGGAGCGAGCAAAATTTAGATATGCCTTTGGCTCTTGTACAAGAGTTTTGGGGTGTTTAATCTTAACATTTTGAAGATAATGGGGAATAGTTTTTTGGTGAGAAGGTGACCTGCCACGTGTTGGAGAAACATGTAAAATTTTATCTCTTAGAAAAGAGTAAAGTACATGACCGGTCCTTAAACTTGTAGCAGAGTGTCATCCCTGTCCTCAAACTCACGAAATGTGCCATTTGGATCCTTAAACTTTGTTTGGGTCTCATATTAATCCAATAGGTTTGCCCCACACGTCAGCTCTATCTCTCTTCTCACACACACTTCTCACACACGGTCTCATATTAATCCAATAGGTTTGCCCCACACGCCGCCTCTATCTCTCTTCTCTCACACACTTCTCACACACGGCCATGGTTAGCTCGTCCGGCACCCATGTACGCCATGGGAAGCCACCCCCATCGAGCTTGGCAATCGGTGAGCCGGGCTGGGGAGCTTTTACCCGCATTGTTCCCCATGCCGGCAAATACACGGGGAAGTCCGCAGCACCGAAGCTTAGCACTAGCACTAGCTCTACACGAAGTCCGATCGAAGGCGCCGTCTCGCTGAAGCCTCCTGACACCCAAAGACTCGAGGAGGCAACATGCGGCGGTGATGCGCACGCTGCGTGCCCGCGCGGATGATGCGACGCACACCTAGAGGCGCGGCGGCGCATGCGCATTTTAGATGAGAGGAGGAAGACGTTGTTTTTCAAAAAGAACCCCCGATGAACTTTATAAACATTAGTATTATTTTTGTGTCTAGGCGATCGTGTATATAAGCCCCACTATTATTCTATTTTAAGCAATCAAGTCTTATCTCAGTATGCAGGCACGGATCCATACCCGTTTGGATTAATATAAGACCCAAATAAAGTTTAAGGACACGTATAGCACACTTTGTGAGTTTGTGGACGGGATGACACACTCCTACAAGTTTAAGGATCGGCCATGCGCTTTACTCCTTAGAAAACGAAAGGTGCACCTTAACTAGCCACATCGTCCCTATCCACATACTCCCTCCGTCCCCATGGAGTTAAATCGCTTTTTGACTTTTGAACTTCATGTTTGACCATCCGCCTTATTCAAAATATTTATGCAAATCATAAAATAAATTAATCAATATTCAAGTATCTTCATTGATAAAATAAGTCGTTACAAAATAAATTATATTTGTGTAAAAAATTGAATAAAGACAAAGCATCAAATAAGATGGCACGGAATCCGGGGTGACAAACTCGCCTGGGAGGGAAAGTATATAGTAGTAAGGCCTTAACAGTGTGGAGTGATGCCCCAAAGATGCCTTACTTGCAAAAGAAATAGTGTTACTCAAGGATGCTGCAATGTGCATTTGATTCCTAGAAATGGAGTTCTCAAGAAAGAGTCAAAGGTGTAGGAGAAAGAGGTACATGAGAATGAGTAAGAGTTGTAGAGGCTGAGAATAGGTCTCTCTAGCGTGTGCATAGCTCAGTAGCGAACAAAATACTCCTACTTGTTTAATGAATGAGCACGGGTTCTTCAACGTTCATGGCTCCAAAATATTTCATTTGTGTGCCACCGGCTCATGGAGTGCGCAGTAGTCTCTCAAGTGGAAAGAGAAAATTTAACCTCACTTGAGCGCACTGCGGAAGTGACATCTGATTGACCGTGGACGCGTGAAGAATCGAAGTTGGAAGCTGTGGTTCCAAAAGGGCAAAGGTCCTATCCCCAAGGATGACACGTGTCGCCGTGATCACGAGCAAAAAAATATCTGCTGTCTCCTAAAGGAAAAAAATCTTTGCTGACTTGGCGCCTGAATGTGCTGTTAAAATAAAAAAAAAAAATAATTAAATAAATAAACTTTCCTGACAATGGGCAAGGGCCGATGCGTTGTGGGCCTCCGATTGGGCCTCCGTTCGCCGACTCCCACAACCACGCGGCCTGCCGGCCACTTGCGCCGTCGTCTCCAGAAGCTTCCGAGGGCAGCGTGCTCGCCGCGTGGTCTAGAACCTTCCACAACCCTCGCGACGTGTCTCGACGCGCCCCGTACGGCGGGGGTATTTAGCGCTCCGGCCACCGCCCACCGGCCGACCTTCTCCCGATTTCACCGGCAGTTTTCCCCATTTCACAGCGGCGAATATCTTCCACCCCCATCTCTCTCCGCCTTTCTTCCACCTCGCTTCTTCTTCTTCTTCGCTGCAACACCCTCCCGCGCAAATATCCTAGAGCGCCGCCGACCCGATCCGCTCCTCGTCCAGCCGATTCGTGCTCCTAGATCGCTCGAATCGACTTCTCGCTTCGGGTTCCGTGCCGCAGCCCAACCGGGGCGCCGCTTGGCTTCCAGTCCCCGCGAGCCGGGCTCTTGGGCCTGGGCGGCGGCCATGGACCCGTCGGTGGCGCCGGGCATTGTCAAAGAGGAGCTCCTGGAGCAGCAGCAGCCGATGCAGGACGGCGGCGTGGGTGCGCCGCGCCCGATGGAGGGGCTGCACGAGGTGGGTCCCCGCCGTTCCTCACCAAGACGTTCGACCTGGTGGAGGACCCGGCCACCGACGCCGTCGTCTCCTGGAGCCGCGCCGGCAACAGCTTCGTCGTCTGGGACCCGCACGTCTTCGCCGACGCGCTGCTCCCGCGACTCTTCAAACACAGCAACTTCTCAAGCTTCGTGCGCCAGCTCAACACCTATGTGAGTAGGCAAAACCCCCTAACCATTCTTCCTTTCCTTTGAAATAATCGTTGTCTCTTAATGTTGATGTTCTAGTTTGGTAATTTGTGTTTGGTTGCGAGCTGTTTTGTTGCGCCTAGAGCATCAGAATCCTCTGCAATATTAAACTGGTTTGCTGTATGCTGTACTAGGACACGAAAATCTTTTGTGCTTGTTCTTCACTAAGGTTTTAGGTGATGTAACACTGTTGTGATTGTGAGGCATTGATGTGATTTTGTGCATATTAGGCAGCAATTTCCCCAATAAGATCAAACATCTGGCTAAGATTAGGAAGGGGCTCAATTGGGGCATTGATTGAAGCTAATGATGGATGTGTTAGGAAGGGGCTCAAGGGGGATTGATTGAAGTGATTGTGTGCTGTGCTTTTGAGATTGCGGAAAACAAGATTTGGAGCAATTGAAGTGATTCTGATCATTGGCTGTCTATTGCATTATGTTTTGAGCATATGTGGTCGTGTTGTGGGTTTATGGCAGTAGGGATTCAGTGCTATGGTGTTACTATTTTAGTGTTCGCCATGATCTTGGTTGTTGCAAGCATTTGGTTGTGAACAAATACATCCTTGAAAGTGTTTATGATACATTCTCCAGTGAACTTCATCTTCAGGTGAGGCTAGAAGATGGGAGATTAACTCTCCCAGCAAATGTATAATCCTGACATGGTTTCTTGAACTTTGTTATTGTAGCTATATATGGAACAAGATACTGGATGAAGTACCAAGAACCAAATTGTTTTGTTCTAGAAGACTCTACTGATCACCTTCACATGCTATAGTATATTGCTGCTCTATCATTATTCCTGCTACCCTTATTGCAGTTGCAAAGATACATAAGCTGAAATTTACATGGAACCTCATCCAAACTAACATATTGCCTTTTGACTGACTTGCTGATGACCATTTCTGGTCTGTTGCAATCTACAGGGCTTCAGAAAGGTTGATCCTGACAGGTGGGAGTTTGCAAATGAAGGTTTCCTCAGGGGTCAAAGGCACCTGCTGAAGATGATAAAGAGAAGGAAGCCACCATCGTCTGTGCCCACCTTCGCGACAGCAGCAGGCCCCTGCTTCTTGCCTGGAGGTTGGTGAATTTGGATTTGACGAAGAGATTGATAGGCTGAAGCGCGACAAGAACATTTTGATCACAGAAGTAGTAAAGCTAAGGCAGGAGCAGCAAACCACTAAAGATCATGTGAGGGCCATGGAGGAAAGGCTGCAGTGGCTGAACAGAAGCAGGTACAGATGATGGGGTTCTTGGCAAGAGCAATGCGGAATCCAGAGTTCTTCCAGCAGTTGGTTCAGCAACAAGACATGAGGAAGGAGCTCGAAGATGCCATCTCAAAGAAAAGAAGGAGGCCCATTGACAGCACTCCATTCTACAGTCCTGGGGAAGCAAGTCAGGGCGAACAGCTTGATTCACAGTTTGTTTTTGAGTCAGATGTGCTCAATGGGCTCAGCGAACCTGGAATGCCTGAGTTGGAGAATTTAGCAGTGAACATTCAGGAGCTTGGAAAGGGAAGCATAGATGGCGGGAATGTGGCTCAAGCTAGTGACCAGCCAGAGCTGAATGATGACTTCTGGGCAGAGCTGTTGGTCGAAGACTTTGGAGACAAGGCAGGACAGTTAGAGTTGGAGGCAAGAACTGAAGACGTGGATGACCTTGCTCAACAACTAGGGTATCTGAGTTCTTCTAGCCCAAAGTAGAGTCAGTTCCTAATGGTTGCCCCCACAGTCACTGGTGCTTTCCCTACTATTGCAGACCATCCTGAACAAACTGGTACATTTCAAATTCACAATTCAACGACACAAACCTGTTAAAATTTGGTAATGTAGTTTAGTTACTGTTAGAAGGCTGATGACCCATCCTTCTAAACCATCCATTATGTTTGTGCAGTTGCATCTTCAGATTTACCCTCATCTTTTCCCCAACTCCTTTTTGAAACATTCTAAAATTGCTCTTTATTCAGTTGACTGGTGGAGATGTTCATACTGAAGGCGTACTGTGGAGGTCACTGCCTTGACGTTGAAGGCTTAGTGCTGTACTGCTGTAAGTAGCCAGCACTCTGCAAAGGAGTACTCCTATGTTGGCACTGTCACTTTTTACTGTCATGTGTACTGATATTCGAATTCCGTGATGGATGCAGGTGGGAGATACGTGGGGTGTTGGCTAATGTCTCCGACGTCGACTGGCAGGTGGCAAAGTGGTTTGAAGTGGCAAAATGTCTACAGGCCAACGTATACATACAGCTGTTATCAGTCATTGCACGATGTGGACGGTGCTATATCTTGGTCAGGGTTCTAGGGTTGGGTTGTACTCCCTCCATCCGTAAATACAATACTGCAATCTTTCGACTCGTATAAAAGCTCCACAATACTGCCACTCATATAAACGTGTTTGGCCCGTGCCTTATTTAAATTTTTTATGTAAATTATAAAAACAAAGAAAACGCATTACAATATCTTTAGTGATGTAATAAGTTATAACAAAAGTGGTAATATTTATTAAAAAAAAGTGAATAAGACCCAAAACACGCTTTATATGAAATATCAAAGACTGAATGTTTAGGATTCAAAAAAATCTCGAAATAAAGAGCCTCGATAGGCATCTGAAGCCTGCTCAACGGCCAGAGCCTGCAACTTGTACAGGCATGGGACAAGAGCAAATATATATAAAATAAACGAAGACTACACTACCGAGTGTTATTCACCACACATTTCATCCCTAGCCAAGAATAAAAAAAGAAGGCATGCAGCATGCAGCCGTGTTCTCGTTCCTTCCCCAAGGGTCCGGTCTCCTCTCTGGCTTGGTACTGTATAGGATGTCAGATCCTTTAGAGGGGGTATTTTAGTAATTTCACAACAGCCTTGAACTTTGTGCCTAAATCCTAAACGTGCAGATATTTGGCATGGATGGAGGGAGTAGGTTTTGACTGGTTGAGTAGAGTCAATCTCCACCTGTGATTGGTGTAACCTTAAAAAACATCCTCAGCATGCTGATGAACTGATAAGCATCTTGTGTCTTAAGTTTCATGAATCCATGATCCTTGTACATCAAACTGATGAATTATATGAGCAAATTTGAACTATTTGGTGTCTCGCCTCGTCATGCTTTCGTGTGCTCTGTGTTGGCATTTGGCTACAGCCTACCTGTGATCTAGTTCGTCCATACATGCTTGTTGAAGTTTTGTGTTGCCATTGGTAGGGCGGTTGCATTTTGCCGTTTGCAGACCGCTCATGTGCACTGTCACTATGAGCCTGTGTGCAGCTCACCGTAGTGGACTGAGGTAGTTCAGTGATGTTGAAAGCTCTGCATCCGGATTCCATAGGAGGCCACTGGTTGAGGTAACGATGAGGTCACTGTTAAAGATGTGGACAGCGTTGCGACATGTAATTAATAAGGAGAAAGCCAAAGAGGCAGAAATATGCACACACTACTAATTTTGTATTATGGTAACAAGTGTAAAGGAGTCATGTTCAGGCTAAACAGGATGATATCCTTTTTTCTGTATGTGATGTGATCCCAAATGTCAGTATGCGCACAACAGTGAAGACTTCTGACGGAGAAAATGGAAGAACAAAATATTAACAAGTCACCTACTATCTTCCCACCGCTTAATTATTTCGGAGCTTAAATATACGTGAAAATGCGAATGGCACCAATGGCACCTACAGACTATTCAGGCAACTTTGCATGTGACCCTTAATTGCTTTCTCCTAGAAAAAGCAAAATTCAAAAAAAGGAAGGGAAATGATGAACAAAAAATAGTTTATGTCAGAACCAAATATGTATAGGATTAAAAATCGGAAAACATACAGCAGCACCCGTCAAATGTGCGAACTTTGGAGTTGTGAACCGGTGACCTGCAAGTAACCGACTCAAGTTTACTGCTACTAGATGAGATGATGCATCATCTCTCCAACAATAACTATGATTCCAATTTTCTTACTTCAATACATCAATTTGCTAAATAAAGATAATACTTATTTGCTAAATAAAAAAAAAAGAGAAAACAACCGTAACATTAGCTAGTAGTAGGATTTGAAATTCAAATACTAATCTGAAATTTGACAGCTTTGTAACATGGAACCTGTTATTGCTAGGCAGTTTGGCCAGTTACGGCCAATATCTTTAACGCAAAGTTAATTACAGCGGATATTTGAATCCCTGACTAGAAGAGTTAGAGCTGCATGCACAAGATCCAACTAACCAACAGCAGGAGTGCCCACAATGCCAAAGGGGGGAATTAAAAGGAAAGAAAGGGCCCCAAAATTCTCATCAGTGGGGCTAACCATCTTTGGACCAAAAAGCATGGATGGAATAAGAAAAGGAGAGAGACACACACACAAAAAGAAGGAAAAGATTAAAGCAACAAGCAAGGAATTATAAACCAGTACCATCCCTCAAAGCACCCAAAAAAATGCATGGGCAGGCTTAAAAAGCATACAGCATCAGAGATTCAGAAAGATGCAAGAAAGAAACCTTGTTTAAGACTGATGACGAAGCCTGCAGAAAAAAGACAGGCCTTAAGAGAGAAACTAGAGACAAACAAGACTAAAGAGTGGATGTCTGGTCTCATCTGATCTGACTTTGAAGCCCTAGACAGCCTTTCTAACACACATCTACTCACCAAGATACACTACATAGTACCTGCACTGCAAGTAAACAGAAAGCTGTCTTTGAACATCAATCTCAACTCAGTCTGAATTAACAACCCAGGAGATGGGGGCACAAAATAAATCAAAACTTGAAGTGGGTGAATGAGTGGTTGTGCTCTGTGCTGAAACTTTAGCTTTCATTGTAGGGTGAGTTTGATCCCTTGTATGTGCAATGCATCACTTGTTCCCTCCACCCTTTGTCCACCTTTTTTTAGATGTACTACAGTACTAGTCCTTTCTCCAATTCCATTGGTCCTCTCTGACTACAGGGCAGGATGAACCAGAGCTCCGATCCAGATGAGATTAGAAGCAGCGAAAGGTTGAAAGCAGTATGGCTACTGTATTTTTTTTTTTTTTGCTGATGATTTAAATGCTGACTGATTAACACACACTGAGTTAATAAAGGCTACTGCATTTTGACTGATTTAACTGCATGGTGAAAGGCTGAGTTAATAAAGCTACAAAATATATAGAAATTGAAATTAGTCCCTGCTGCCTGCTAGTCTAGGTGTGCAAAACATAGACAATTTCCTTTTCAGTTGTGTACCTCAATTTTGCACAGTCGCAGTCAGAGAAAAGATAGTAGCAACATATATAGTAGCAGCTGCCACCACAAGAATGAACTCAACTACTTTGCCCACACAATGATAGTACTCCTATGTCGACACCATGGTCATATGGGAGCTCATCAGTTACTAAGAAAACTAAAGGTTGGTGCTAGCTTGCTTTTTCCAATGCCTCAATGGTCTGCATACATGTATATTATTATGTTTCTTTTTACCACAGCAAGATTCACCGCCTGGTAATCCAAGTAATAAAAATATCCTCCATGATGGTTGTAATACTTGCTGATGCACTGATGATGCATGTGTGTGTGTGTGACTACTGTGTATAGCTCAAGTTGTACCACATGTTCATGCATGCTTAGCTGCCATTGATAAAAAGATGCAGAAACTAAAGGGAAAAGATCAGAGAGCACGGCTGGCTGGCTGGATGGGCGTGGCTTTTTGGCCCTGGACGACGGCCGGGGGACCTGCAGAGGACCAGGTGCACTCGATTGCAGGCAGCAGCATCTCAACACGTAGGCCTTCCTTCTTATTCTGGCTGCAGCAACTGCGCCTGCAGAGGGGCAACATAAAATCCCCCGGCCACTGCATCCCCGACCTCCTCTCTGACGCCTTTTTTTCCTCTCCCTCTGCAATAATACAATAACCTCCGATCGATGATCTTGCTCTCCCCAGTCCGGCCTCCTCTCCTCTCTCTCAAATAATCACACACAATTGGACAGCACTAGAAGCCTTGAGGTAGCTGAGACCACAGAACCACATAGAAGATCTGTATATATAGATGCTAAGAAGTGGCGCGTAGAGGATCAGTAGGTAACTTAGCCTTAGCCTGGCCGGCCAGTGTGCAACTGCAAGAGAACACCAAGAAACAGACAAGAGGCTAGTGAGTGGTGATAGATACAGATGATGATGATGCTCTCTGATCTCTCTTCTGAGCACGAGCACGAGACCACTGGATCCAGCTCCTATGGTGGGGACATGGCCACCTACGCCCTGAGCCCTCCTCCTCTCTTCCCTCGCACCGGCGGCCTCGGCCACCACCGTGCCCGCCGCCTCCTCCTCCTCCACAGCAGCAGCCGGACGAGCCCAACAAGACGGCGGGGACCAAGAGGAAGAGAAGCCAGCCCGGCAACCCAGGTACGTAGCTGGTCGATCCTGGCTTGGCATGGTTGGGATCGATGTTGCTGACTAATTTAATTCATATTGAAATGAAAGACCCCGGCGCTGGGTGATCGCGCTGTCGCCGCGCACGCTGGTGGCGACGAACCGGTTCGTGTGTGAGATCTGCAACAAGGGGTTCCAGCGGGACCAGAACCTGCAGCTGCACCGCCGGGGACACAACCTCCCATGGAAGCTCCGCCAGCGCAGCAGCTTCCCGGCCGGTTCCGGCGCCGGCGCCGGCGCTGGGGCAGGCAGGGTGAGCCGGCGGCGGCGCCGCGCAAGCGCGTGTACGTCTGCCCCGAGCCAACGTGCGTGCACCACGACCCGGCGCGAGGTACGTAGGGATCGATGATGATCTTGGAACAATATATCCGACTAGCTAGTGCATGGAATGATTGATATGGATGGATATATTTCCTCTGGGGATTTGACTGGGGATCGAAGCACTTCTCCCGGAAGCACGGGGGAGAAGCGGTGGCGCTGCGAGCGCTGCGGGAAGCGCTACGCCGTGCAGTCGGACTGGAAGTGCACGCCGTGCGGCACGCGCGAGTATCGCTGCGACTGCGGCATCCTCTTCTCCAGGTACCACCACTCACTACTCTCCCCTTTTCTTGTTCAAGATCGATCATTCATGGACGCCTAATAATCTCTCTGTTTATTGTCTCGATCGCACCGGAGATAAAACCTGACGCCTCGATCGACTGGCGACACTGTTCCATCAAGCCTGTCGTACGTTTAGTTAGGGAGATCCAAGAAATTAAAGCCGTTTAATTAGTCTAGAGAGAATAAGATCCAAGAAATGTACCGCGCCCAGAGGACACACAGGGCCGGCCTAGCACGCAACGGAGGGAGGTCCCAATGGTAAAGCCTGCTAAGTAGGTCGACGAGACCGATTCTTGTTCTTCACCTGATAAACACACGAATGTCTCGCAGGAAGAACCCTTAGAAGACACGGAGTTCTAGAATCGGGACATAGTAGGATAGCAAGGGCAATGAACAAGATCCAGAACCGCATCTATCTTCCTTCACTCACCGATTGAATACTTTTGACTTCAGAAATACATGGACAGGATTAAGCAGTACATGTATTATATACAAATTATCAAGAACGACAAGGTTTTTGTTTTTGGGCTACACAAAGATGATTGACGAGTCGTGTTGATGAATGCATGCATGCATGGCATGCGCATGCAACTCTTTTAGCCCCACAGGACTCTGAATGATAGATTCTTAAACAAACACACACACACACATTATGAATGAAGCCAACGCCATTCGCTTGTGGCACGGTTCTTAAACTCTTATAAATGATGCCAACAAAACGTATATATATATATATATATATATATGTGGAAGGACTTCATTTAGAATTGTGAATTTTAGGTTTCCAAATGCATCTTGTCATAATATTATTATTTGCATGATCATCCCAAACGATGCACATACTAATACTAAATCCATATAGTTTTTCCCATGGAATGAAACAGAAATATATATAGGAACCCTCAAAATGGAACTTCTTGCATGGATGGTACTCTTTGGCATCAGAAAAAACATAAACCCTGCGAAACTAGCACTATGTATTTCACGCAATATGTCTTTCGCATATTTGTGAAACAACACCTGCGCCTGCACCTTACTTTTGTATGGGCAGTCCATGTGGCTTGGCCATCATGACATTTCCTTCAAAATGTACGGAACCACTGCTACAGTGTCTATATGGAAGCAATTGAGAGAAGTTTTAAATTACTACTACCACTGCAAGTATGTATAGTAGCACAGCAGGTATTACCTAATGCAAAAGCGGTAGGATCGTTGACGTATTTGTATTGCACACTTTCTACATTTCAGAGAGTAATGAGTTAAGTGGCAGTTTCAGCACACACAGGCCGGGGGTCCCTCCACACCTCGATAAATATGCATGTGGTCAGCTATATATATTCAAGGGCCATTATCTAAAAAAAAATATATATATTCAAGTAAGACGAATAGTAAAGCGTCATGATTTGTTGTTTCATTTCAAATTATAAGATTTTTTGTTTACTAGTATCTATATCTAGTGCATATATCTAAATATGAATATAGTAAAACTAGAAAAAACTACCACATTTTACAATTTGGAATTGGGAGGAGCGTGCATTTTACTAGTATTACCAATTACATACTAGTATTACCACACTGAATTTAGTTACACCTACATGTACACACGTAAATACTACGCATGCTTCTTTTCAGTAGTGATCATTAAAAGGAAACTGACAAAAGAAGCTAGCTAATCATAGGACGCAAGCTTTCGCCAGCAAAGTTAAATCAAACTTACATGCATGGATTGCATGCATTGAGTATCACGCATGTGCATATGTACATTTTCAATAAGTATAATATTAACCTATAGTTTTTACAATTTCAATTAATTAATCATACTTTCCTCTGATCATTTTATAGTTTAACTAACCCGTTTCGTTTGATGCATGGTCAGGAAGGACAGCCTACTCACGCACAGGGCCTTCTGTGATGCCCTAGCAGAGGAGAGCGCAAGGCTTCTTGCAGCAGCAAAACAACAGCAGCACAATCACCACCACAAACAGCAGCAGCAACAATGACCTTCTCAACACCAACAGTATCACACCATTGTTCCTCCCGTTCTCCAACTCTCCTCCTCCTGTGGTTTGCGGCACAAAACCCTAACAACACCCTCTTCTTCCTGCACCAAGAGCTGTCTCCCTTCCTGCAGCCGAGGATGATGATGCAACAACCCTCGCCATATCTTGACCTCCACATGCATGTAGACGCCAGCATCACCACCACCACTACCACCGGTGGTGCCGGCATCCTCACAGAACACGCCGGCGGTCAACTTTGGTCTCACTCTGGACGGCTCGGTGGCCCAGTACCGTCGGCCACCGGCGCCTCACTAGGGACTTCCTCGGCGTCGATGGTGGCGGTCATCAGGTGGAGGCCGAGCTGCCGCAGCTTCCACTGTGCGCCACAGCAGCTACTGCCAGCCGCACCGCCAGCTGCGCCACCGACCTGACAGCAAGGCAGTACCTCGGCGCCCGGCTGCCGCCGGTCAACGAGACGATGGAGCCACAACTTCTAGTAGCTAGGCTACTTGAAGTAGCATTGGGAGACGAATGAAAAACCACACCCAAACTGCATCCACTCTTAGTAATTTATTGATTTTTATTTTTATTTCCATTTAGGGTAATGCGGGCTAGCTAATTCGATCGATCTGCACAACTTTTTGATGAATGGACCATCAAGTTTATCTTCTTGCCTTTAACGATTTAATTGTTTCTCTGAGAGGCATGTGTTCTCTCATAATGATCTTCGGCCAAAAAGCATATAGAGTTGTTCTCGTTGAGATAGTTAAGAGGATACATTGAACTCCGAAGCATCTTGGTGTTTTTCTTGTGTCTCGATCGTATACTACCACCTAAAAAGAATGGGATTCTATTCTTTTTAAGTCAAAATGTCTTAAGTTTTATATAAGTTTACACAAAAGAGTGACAACTTTGATGACACAAAATATATAATGGTACTTTTTGAGAACAAACTACTAGTTCTTTTTATAAATTTGAGCAAACATAGAACTGCATTCCTTTAATTTGGGATGGAGGTAGTACACACTAATTCTAACAAAGTAGAAAGATGGTCCCTACAAATAGTGTGGACAATAACTAGCCTTTTATTGTAAAGTGACTTCCTTTTACTTAAAAATTAGTATTTTTGGCAAATTTTGTTTATTTTTAGGTGACAATTGTCCTCTCTCTATAAGCCCCTACTATATCTTGTAGAACAAAAATTCCATATAACTACCATTGACAAATTTCTTGGCTTAAAAGCTACCGTCACCTCTCACTCCTACTATTTTTTTCACTCCTATCATGTGGTTCAATTTTTACGTCAGGGGCCAAATCTAGATAGCTTTT
>JADLZK010009280.1:0-15173 GCA_015847255.1 Hyparrhenia diplandra | reverse complement strand
TGAAGGTGTCTTAAACCATCACAAATTCCTTAATAATTTGTATGTGCACCAATCGAGTCCAAAACATTCGTCTGGAGAAACAAAGCAAAAACATTGTGTATTGTATGTCCAAGCTTTCAAGCTTAGAAGAATTATGAAATAAAAAAAAATGTACGCAGCACGCCATACCTGAAATATACCGATCAAGGACCTTCCGTTTTTGAAGATACTCAAAGCGAAAGGGCGCAATTTCGTTTCTCAGTCGAGAATAAGCCCCCTTTGTGATCTATAACGCACCCTTCGGTTTCCACAGAGTAAACAACTAACATGCAATATTTTCGTGCTGAACAGGAAAACGCTTTCAAACCCATTGCAAGTTTATCAACTGTGCATAACATAGTGGAGAATCCTGCACACGATGATTGTCCCATCTTCACAAATACCTATTTAAAACCTTATTTTAGTAAAAAATTAGATTAAATACCAGCACTGTATTTAATGGCTAGTTTTTTTTTTTAAAAAATATAGATAAGGAAACTTATGATTGGTATAAAAAGAAAAAATTCTTGACTGGGCAATATAGCAAGCGACAACGAACCCATTCATACTAGAATCAAAAGTATTTTTCTGAGATGATCATACCTGTACACTGTTCCATAGATTGCCTCGACCAATTACCTATCATTTGACAAATCTTTTGTAATGGCTTTCAGTAGATTAAATGGTAGATTCCTTGGCATCACTGTTGGGAAGTTGTTGACCTCACTCTGTGCACTAGATCTAATTGCACAACATTTCATTATACGTAGAGAAAAGTTATGTCCATATTTGTATTTTAACATAGACATAAAAAAAATGTGCATTTCGTCACTGGCAGAGCCTTTGGACGATGACGATTCAAACTAACTCACCGTACCACGGGTCTTGCTCTAAGAGGTCTTAAACCATTTCATATTTTCTGATATACACATAGACAATTTATACTGCTAAGTGAATTAGAGGCCTCATTGAAGGTCTAATTGAAGAACCCACAAATTATACTCACCATTTATACCAATTAATTAAAGACATTTCATACTAACATTACTGCCATTATTAAATATAATCCAATATAACCCACTGGGCTAATATTGTGTCGTCGGCCCAATACCACCGCCACAGTAATGTCTCAAGCACGCGTGTTCGGCTGGCCTCAGCTCTAGTAGACAATGACACAAGATTTTATACTCGACTCGCAAATCGGGCGCTTCTCCCTAGTCCGCAAAGCGTGATTCGTACTATCCGAAGCTCAAATGCTCAGCAAATACCCGGCTAGTGGGCTGCTAAGGCGAGAGAGGGAGAAGGCTCCCAAGTCTCGCGGATTGGAGGCTAGTGCCAACAATATCGAGTGGATGTGTGTGGTGCTATGAAGCCGAAGTGTTGAACTCCGCCTCAACCCGGGAGGCCTACCTCCCCTTTATAGTCGCGAAGGGCGCAAGGAACATGAGCTCTTCCTCGGGCTGGAAGACTTAAAAGAAATGAAAATGCGTACGCACATGGTGGTAATGCGTAAAAGAGCTCTCTGATGAGCTCACCGCTGCCAGGTAAGAGCGCTTCGGCTCCGTGCAGCACTTCGGATGCTCGAAATTGGTCGTCGCCAGCACGCTGGAATCGTGGTTTGGGCGGTGTCAGGCGCCGCTTCGCCTCTAATCGTAGTTGGAAGACGCTTCTTCTCGACATGGGCTTCTATACCGCGGATGGGAGGGTGTACTCGTATGTACTACACCGCGGGCGAATTGTTGAGTCGACGGGTCACGCGCGCGTAGGTGACGCTCGGCAGTTTTTCATCAGGTAGCCCGGGCGTGGCTATAGTGGCCGCCGTGAGAGTTGTTGAGCTTGCCGAGAGTTGTTGACCAACTCGCATCTCCCGCAGCTTTCCCGCGTAGAAGGTAGCGGATGAGCTCTGCGCGGTCGCCGCCATAAGCTCTCTAATCGCTGGGAGCTCGAGCGAAGCTTTAAAAGAGGTCTCCCGGTGAGGCCGAGCGCTGGCGAAGACCGGGAGCTCATTATTGCCGGGAGAGCTCTCCGAACGAGCTGCTCGCCCTCGCTGGCCGGAGAGCTCGCGTAGTGAAGCACTCGCGCGCCGTGGGTGGGACGCTGGCCTTGTTACGCTCTCGCGCGACCGGGTCCGGAGTTGCGCTTGCTTGTTGATAGCGAAGTTGGGCGCTAAGCTTATGGTGAAAACTCCTAATATCGATCTACAAGTTAGCTCGAGCATTTGGGGAGAAGAGGTCTCTTCCCGCATGCCGCTCGCGCGGCGCGCCTTCTTCACAAAGCGGGCCCTTGTCTAAGCGATTGATGTGCTAGTTCGTAAGGCGCAAGCGACAGCGCACCTCCGCTGGTGTAGGCTGAGGCCCGCGGAGAATAGTGGCACTTCACGCGAGGCTTTTAGAATTTTCGCGGGCCTGCATGACCCGCTACCTCTGGTGATTGTTTGCGTGAGGTGGTGAGCTGCTTCCGGTGCCTCGATCTCTGCCTCATTAGCCGAATGAGATCGAGAGCCCGTGAGCCGCCGTTTGATAGTCCAAGCGCAGGTCCGAGCTCGAAAGCTCTTTTCGCAGGCGCATCTCGCCGGGCGGATCGATTCTCAAATTCTCGGTGAGCTTCAACTCCACGCACTTCGGTGCCTCTGCCGGGTACAAGGACGCAGTTGTTTCTACCGTGCGGGTTGCCTTTTGGAGTCGGTCGCGGGTTTCGGCCGACCCGACGCTGCTACAGTAAAAGCCCTCGCAGCCCTTTCGCCAAGGCTCAAGGCACGCTGTCGATGCCGCTTTCACAAGGCGCCGCCGCGTGTTCTTCCGGGCGTTTCTCGGAGCTCTCGGTGACGAAGCCGGGCTCTTCGAATCTCTCGGCATGGGAGCTCTATAAGTCTCAGCTCATCGCAGAGCTCGGCCTTCTAGCCAAGTATATGCGAGCTTCCTGGATTTTACCTGGGCCAGAAAATAGCCGCGATGGGCTGGACGGCTATCCCCATTAATGTCGACCGCTTCGGCTTCCGCCAGTGTGGTAGACGCCGCGACGATCTCGCGGGCGCCCTCGCTGCGCGGATGTGACGCGTGGCATTCTCCCCGGGCGTGTTTCGACTATCGCGATGCCTCCGCTACACACACGAAAGCTCTATAGCCAGGCAGCATCGTGGAGCAGACTCACCTTCCCACTTCTTAAGCACTTCCTTCTCGCGTGGAGAGAGTAGAGAGATCGGATTGCCGCCGCTTGCTTACCCCCGCCTCCCCCGCTCGGCCGGGCATTCGCTCGAATCGGAGATGGGCTCTTGGTCGCCACGCACGGGCAATCGCAGGGCGCGCTGATCGAGATGCGTACCATCGGGCGGCTGCCGTAATTCGCTGACGCGCGCGGAGGAGTGGATCATTCCACCGCCATCACACGAGATCTCCCAACCCGCCGCCGGCTACGCTGCCTCGCTCGCGGGCCTTCCACGAAGCGCTGACTCTCCGGCGTGCTCGGCCGACGACTTCTTCCAAGCCCTCATCTCATACCGTGGGCATGGAGTTCCAAAGATCTAACACCGAACGGTGTTGCTCTTTCTCTGCCTTCACCATGCTTTGCGAGGGGTGGTTGGGGATCCCTCCCCAACCGGGAAGCTCTCAAGCACCCTGCACGCCGAAGATCCAAACCGGGCCGGCAAGAGAGGTGGGCCCGGCCCCCGACGTCACGCCGCCTCATGTGCAGCTGCGGAGGAAGGGTCCGCGAGTCCTTCCCCGAGGATGACTTCCCCGGCCCGCCAATCCCGGGTGGAGGAGGAGTGGTTCTACCAAGAACACCCCCTCCCATCCCCTGGGCACCACATGTTCACCGTCGCACCTTCACCACCGCAGCAAGCTATGGTGCGAAAATCGCATGACCATACTAGAGCAGGTGGAGCCGGCGGTGAGCAAGATCAAGGCGCTCCGCTGATGCCGGGCTGACGGTGAACCACATCATCGAGGCCTGGCTGTCCAAGGCGGTGGTACTCTCTAACGCCGAGCTTCTCCGTTCCCGGGAGATGAAGGAGGAGGACCGCCCCGCTCGTGGGGGACAGCGAACGCCCATGGCTTACCGCCGACCGTGGAGTGGTGGATGGACCAGTGACGAAGACGGCGGTGAGGGCGCCAGAGCTCCCCGCATCCTCCCCAATCCAGACCTCGGCGCCGGTAAGTGCTCGCCGCTTACTTTTAGTTCATTTCCTTCACCTGCCGTGAGTCTTGTGACAGCTTGAGCTCGTCGAGGTCGGCGTGATGGAGCCCCCCGGCCTCCCATCCCCTTCCCTCGAAAAGGCGATGCCCGCGCTGCTAACGTGCGGGCCGGGCCCTCATCCGAATGAGGGCGCAGCTCGCGAGCTACGGCGCGCGAGCAGCGATGGAGGAGGCGATACCGCATCGAGCCGTAGGGAGAGCCCTCGACGCCGATGACGCCGCGACCGGCGGGAGCCCTCGCGAGCTCGCCGCCTGCCCCGGGTCCCATCGAGCTGGCGGGTCCCGCTCCGACCCGTCCGCACAGCGCTGCCGTGCCCCGACGCAAGCCGGGTACTTCGACCGAGATGTCTCAGCCCGCCCGAGCGTACCGAGGCGCCAGAAGAAGAAGAGGGTGGGCCATGCGGTAAGTTTTCCGCCTCCCCGTGTTGCCGTGGTCATGATTTGTGGTCGTATATGTTGACTTCTGATCGCATTCGCCAAAGGCGGCGCGGCGCACTTCGAGAAGCGCCCGAGGATCGACGTGCCGAGCTCCGCGGCACGGGTTCGCCCTTAGTGGTGACGAGTTCGATGATGCCGCCGCCGCCAGCTTCGCGCCCGTGAGCGCCCTGGGCGAGACCGCGAGCTCTGGGGCGAGGAGACGAATGGCACGGCGCTGCTCCAGACGACGATGATGCGCCGACGACGGGTCGAGGGATGATGGCGCTTTCCCCTCTGGGCGGGTTGCTGTCCACCGGTGTCACCGATCTCCCGCGCCGGGCCGTCAGAGTGGAGGGGCTTCCCCGTGTCCCCGACTCGCTCATGGCGCCGGCCCATCCCCGCGGCTGCGGCCGCAACCGTGTTGAGCTGACGGCGAGCCCCGCCGACGATCGTCGGGGGTGGCCAGGGAAAGACGTGAAACCCACAGCCGGCGAGCCCGATGGCGGCGAGGCGAGAAGGAGGTCCCGTGAGGAGATCACTCTCGGGTCGGCCGAGGAGCCGCGCCGAGAGAAGCCCGCCCGAGGTCGTGAGGTCCGGCCCCGCATCGAGGAGACCGGCTGCCGAAAGCACCCGATCGCAACATTCTCTAACGACGCAGTGACGCCGAGGCGGCGGAGGACCGAAGGGCGCAGGATGAGGGCCTAGAGGATGAGGTCGCGGAAGCTGCGCGCCACCCTCAACGCTGCTGCCGCTCTGGTGCCGCCTTGCCACGGGACGCATTGAGGCTCGACGGGCCAAGGTGTCCGTGGCGCTGCCACGCTGACGCAGCGCTTCCTTCGCGGGTGTAGAGGTCATTCTTCCTCCCGGCCTATGCCCGGATGAGCGCAGACAGCCTACCTTCGCCGGAGGACCTCGGTCGCCGTCGCGCGCGCAGGCGGCGTGCGTGCACCGCTTGTACGTTTGGATCCGGCTGTGGCGCCGGGTATTCCTTTTCGTGCTTTCCTCGCTTTGCTCATCGTGTTTGCGCTTTTCGTGGTGTGCGTGTGACACTATCAAGGGTACAACCGGGCCGACGCGACTTCGCCGAGCCGCGGCTTCGGCTGAAGGCCGACGGAGCTATAGCGCAGATATGTGTGCGAAGCTCGCTCGCAGCCTCAGCACACTCAGCCCTCGAGCGCCGGCGGCTGACGCCGCCGAAGTTCATCCGTGACGCTGAAGGGGCGTGCCTCCCGGGAGGCCCAGAGAAGGTGGAGGCCGCTGCGCGGAGGCGTCTCCAGCAAGGAAGAGCCCTCGAGCCGCCCACACAAACGGCCGCTGGAGAAGATGAAGGAAGAGCTCGACTCCTCCGCCGGGGATTTTCTGAAGACAAGAGCCGAGCGCCGGGCGCTGAGCAGAGCTGAGTCCTCCGTAAGGACAAGGAGGAGATCGCCGACGTTCTCCACCGGGGCCGCGACACCGTGCTCGAGAGGAGTGCTCCCCGCCTTGTTTTGCCGCCTTGCTCTTTTTAGCGCCGGGGGTCGGATTGTCCCGGCCGGGCGTACGGGCTTCACCTTATGACCACGAAGCTTCCGAGTCAGGTGTGCATGCCCGCGCCCTGGAGGCGGAGAAGGATCTACCGAGGCCGAGAACCACGAAGTTGTGGTGCAACGAAAGCAGGCTCTATGACGAGCCGTGGAGTAAGCGGGCGGGCTGTCCTCCCGTCTCGTGTCCCCGCAGCCCCATGACTTGTATTCCGACCTCGATGTCTTTGTTTGTAGGTGAGAAACAAGAGCTCTCCGAAGATGACGGGGAGCTTGGAGGACAAGGGCCGTGGAGCTCTCGCTCCGCCGGCCTCCCTGAAGCACACGCAGCTCGCTTCTACGTGAGAAGGAGGCGACCTGAAGAAGAGGACGCCACCTCGCCGATGTGCGGAAGGAGCTCGAGTCCCTGAGCGTACCGCTAAGGCCGCGGAGGAGGCCGAGAGCTCGCGCACGAGGGACCCCGCCAGAACCGAGGTCGAGGCCGCCTGCGGATGTCCTCGGGTGGAAGATGGCGACCCGCCGAAAGCGGTGTCCCTCATCCCGCCGCTAAGGTGATCGAGGATGCGGTCCGTGGTGGTCCTCACAAGGCGGCAAGCATCGCTTTTGCCCCCTACCCCGTGATCGAGGTCAACATTGTGAAGACGGGTGGCCGCCGGTGTCGACGACGCCGATGTGGAGCGGAAGGCCGCCAGTTTAAGCCGTGCGACCGCGGAGTTGTCCGGCCGAGCTCGCCTCGCCGCCGAGGAGCTCCGACGCCTTTGCCTCCCGTCGGGCGGGAGGTGGAGCCGCCTCGAGGAGCCCGCCGCCATAGGAGGCTGCGCAGACGCCCCGCCGAGGAACCGATGGACCAAGACCCGCTCGCATTGTGAGTAGGAGCTCGAGCCGCTTCCTTTTCATCGTGAGCTTTTAAGTCCCATGGTTGAGGCGCAATAAAAACTCGTATGGTAGTTTAATGAAAACGCCTTTTCCTCTTTATCATACTTTTTGTCTCTACTTTGACCTTTTGTGAGCTCATTATTGTTTCAAAGTCGGATGGCGGGCCATTCTCGCACGCTGGGGCGCTGGAGGTCGCAGCGGGGCCGCCATGCTTTAAAGCTGGCGAGCCTCCATGACTTAGCCATTTTTGGAACATCGCTTGAGTCAAGAGGAGGGTGCGAAGTTCGGTGAGTTTGAGCTCGCCGCTGAGCTCCGAGCTCGTAGTTTTTTGCGAAAAAACGGTGTGTTAAAAACGCAAAAAAGCACCCCGCCTCCTTGTAGCCCCCGAGCAAGGTCGGTCTTTTGCCGCGCAAGGCCAGTCCGCTGCTCGTTTGAAGCCAAGGAAAGAATTCAATTGTTTGCACATATTTTTGCATCGAATTTGTGCCCTTATTGAACTCTTCTTCACCTACAACATTTCAAAAATACACTTAGGGGTAAAAGCTTACGCACTGCTCGACAAAGTTCCATGCGCTGGTGAGGACTCGCCCTGGTGGTCTTTTGAGCTTGTACGCGTCGGGTCTCAAAGATTTGGTCGATGGTGAAGGGACCTTCCCATGGCGCCAGCTTGTGTTTGTCCTTCCGAGCTCGGGACTCGGGCGCAGACGTAGTCACCGACAAAGCTTGTCCCTTGACGTGGCGCTGTGGTAGCGCTCCTCATGGACCGTAGGTACTTGGCGAGTGGGATGAGGGCGATGTCACGAAGCCGTCGAGCTGGATCGGCGGCGCGCTCTTCGAAAGCAACGCTTTGGTTGTTGTGCTCGCTGGCGGCCTCGACGCTGGGCAAAGCCATACTCGACGGTGGTCGGGTAGCACGGCCTCAACCCGGCTAAGACGAGAGGAAGAACGCGCCCCGCCCCGTGGCTCGCTCGGGCGCCAGCGGAGACTCCATACGACCGGGCGGAGCTCGCCCGCCAGCGGCCCGGTGTATTTCTCGGAAATCTTGAAGATGCGTGACTTTATGCCCCTCTCGCAGATCATGCCGCTAGCCTTTCTACCGGGCTGTTGGTCCTCGGGTGGCCGACCAAGACGGACGCTGCTGATGCCGCGGGTCGCCGCACCGCCGATGAAGACCGCACGGTTGCGTGCCATTGTTTCGGTGATGATGGAGTTCGACCCCAAACCGTGGATGATGCCGGGTGAAGAACTTGACGGCGTTCCTCGCTCAAGACTCGCGAGTGGGCATGCACCTCGATCCACTTGGAGAACTTGTCGATGGCGGCGAGGAGGTGCGCAGCTCCCCTGGCGGTTTTCTTTGAAGCGGGTCCTACCATACCGAGCCCCCTGCACCGCGAACGGCCAGTGAGAGGGATCGCCTCGAGGGATCGCGCCGAGATGATGTCCGCTTGGCGTAAGAACTCGACAGCCTCGCAGCGTCGGATGACTTCGAATTGCGCCCGCGACGGGCGATCGGCCGAGAAAAACCTGACGGAACGCCTCCTCCCGACTAGAGCTCGTGGCTGCCGCCGCATGATGGGCCACATTCGCCGCTGCGGATCTCCTTGATGAGCTTCTCCCTGCTCGAAGGTGATGCAGATACCGGAGGACGCCGAGGTCAGCGCGCTTGCGGTAGAGCTCTTCTCCGATGAGGACAAAAGATTTGGCTCTCCGCCGCTAAACGCCTTGACTCTCTTGCCCTGGGAAGCCAGCCTGAGCCATTGTAGGAGGGGGCCGCTTAATCGGGCTTTGGAGCCGCCACGCTGAGTTCTCCGATCCAGCCCCGAGCGCCCCCCGAGCCGCTTAAGCTCGGGAGCCCGTGGCCAAGCACGCCTCGTGCCGGGCGGCTTGAGCCTCACGGGAGCTGCCTACCCCATAGGGTCCGAGCCCGGCCCGGCGATCGAGCCTCGCTACCGCTCTATGGCCTCGCCTGAGCCGCTGGTATTTTTTAACCACATTACTAGAAATAGATAATAACCCATTTTCGCACCCACACTTAAAACGATATTGGTATTTCATAGTGCAATCACTAAGAATAAATAATATTCTCGTAGATCACGCTAAGAGATATCGATGATAGATGGATTCATGTGTTTATTTCACCAATTCGCCAAGCAGTTTAATGGATCTATCATCAGTAGCATTTCACCCGTGGTATTCGAAAGTATCGTGGATTTATATTTTCCCAAGGGAAGGCAGGCTTGCTTGTGGGTTAGCTAGCATAATGATGATGATGATCCACAATGTATTTTATGAATAACCATTAGTCAATTGGGTGTGCAGAAGAATGATATTCAGGATAGTGACAAACACACATAAGCTACTACAACACTAGGACGTAAAAGGATAAATGAGAATCTACACGAGAAGGTGGTTCTAAATATTGCACATGGTGAACTCTAGTTTTACATGTGAGGAGGCTAAATCATGATAGATTACGCATCATATGATGAGGAGATGTCCGGCAGCCTAGTCTCGCTAGCCGATAGACACTTTCAGAACTCCAACTCAACATCCGAACGGAGGAATGCAATGGGCGGAACATGTATGTCACCACCTGCCCTTTACCTCACTACCGTGATGCCGACATTTCGATGATTACTATAGACCTGACACCACGCCCACGATATAGAAAAATTACCTAAATCCTCGACTCCCGATTCTTACTTGACGACAAGCAAGGATAAAAGGTAAACCCAAGGTACACCAAACCATCATAATCTACATAAAACCGACTCACTCTCTAGCGAAGTCGAACACATGACAGCTTAATTCTATAATTAGCCAAGTTCTATCTATTATATGTCAACTAGATCATAGTTCACACATTAATAAGATAACATGAGGGTAACTTATACCTAGTTCGAACGCATTACAATATGAATATAGAGACTTGAATATTGAAAGGAACCCATAATAATATTAATATTACCAAAAGATCCTTCCAAGGAGACAAAGCCCTCCTTGAAGCCTCAACCTTGCTCAAAACTACATAACTAGGACTATAAAGTGAAGTGCTCAAGGGTGTGTGTGTTGTGTTTTTGGAAGGGGGTGGCCTCTTATTTATAGGAGAATGAAAAGTGGTTTTGGTGGCGGAGTTTTGGCGCCAAAATCCGAAAAGTTAATCGCTGCACCGCCTTCAGCCTCCTTCGCTTCGACACGGAGACAGGCGCCGCGGATCGGCACGGCGTGCCCGCTGGGCGTCGCCAGCACTCGGGCGCGTCGCCCAGTTTGGTCCGGCCCGGCCCATGCTCGCGCGTGGGCGTGGTGGCCCAAAGCTGTAGGTCGCCTTCCTGAGGTGTTTCGTCCTTTTTGCTTTCGTTCTCAGCCTGCCACGCTCCCTTTTGATCAAAGCGCATTTCGAAGTTTGCACTTTTACTCTTTATTTTGCGCATGTACTTTCACCTGCTTTCCGTGTTTGTTCCTCGCGAAAACAAATATTCTCGATCACAAGTGGAACTAGGTGAGTAGTAAATATTTATTTGACATAAGTGTGCTCCATCTCTCTTAATTAGAGCTAAGTTGGCAAAGATAAGATGTGGCGATAGTGACCGCCAAATGTGATCGATGGCTTGTGCCGCTCGCGTATGAAGACGCCTCGCGGACCAAGCATATTCGCCCGATGCGCAGTTTGGCGAGGACGCCGGCGCCATTGTTGAGATGACGATGGATGATTGACCCCGAGCCCGCGGAAATACCCCTCGAGCTCGCGGTGTGGACCTTCGTGGTACGCCACCATCTTGGATTGACGCAGTCGACTCCTTCATGACTGGAGCTTTACGAAGCTCCTGAGTCGCCCGACCGAGGTGCCGATGCCGAGCCTCGCTGCATGCGTAGGCCATTTACCGTGGCCTCATACCGCCACGTTGTTGGATGCAGGAAAGTGTAGGCGAATTGAATACTCATGACCTTATTCGGGGGAGATGAAGATTCCAGATCGACGCCGGGCGCCATATTTCTTCACCCGACCCATCGGCAATAGCGTCCAAAGCACTCAATGTCGCCGGGTCGCGCCTGCTCACCTCTGGCCCATTCTCATGGCGAAGTCGGCCAGCCTCGAGACTTTATGGCGCCCCCGGGGCATAGGTGATGTCGGCCCCCATGAGCTCGACAGCTCCACTCTGGCCATGCGGCTCGCGACTCGGGGCTATGCGATGACCTCGCCAAGGGGGTACTTGGACGACGACCGCGGATCGGTGGGAGTCAAGTAGTGTCCGAAGTTTGCGCCGGTGATCTAGAACGCCGCATTACGAAGCTTCTCGAAGCCGCGCCGATCAAGTTTTGTGCTCGGTGAGGACTTCACCGATGAAATACACCGGCGCTCGTACCTTTGAGCGCCGCGTTCTCCTCCCTCTCTTTGACGACGAAGCGCTGCTCACCACCTTCGAGGTGGCCGAGATGTAGAGGAGGACGCCTCGCTGCGCAGCGCCGACGAAAGCACGCGCAGGGCCGGAGCGAGGAGCTGCTTTCACTGAAGTCGAGAGCTGCCGGGCTTCGCGCCGCGCAAAGCGCCGGGCTTCTTCTTCAGCAGCAACTTGTAGAGCCGGGAGGCTCGCTCCTCGAAGTCACGCTTATGAAACGACTCTAGCGCCGCTAGACATCCCGCGGAGTCGCCGTACGCACTTGACGTTTTTAAATCGCCCCATGCTCGTGAATGGCTGCGATTTTTCCCAGTTGGCCTGATGCCGCCGGTAGATGAAGAAGCCAAGGAACTTTCTCGAGGGACCCCGAAAACGCACTTTCGGTTGAGCTTGACTCCAAACTCACGAGCTTACGGCTTAAGACCTTTCGAGGTCGGGGATGAGCCCTTTCGAAAGGCTTTTGTCTTGACAACGATGTCGCCGACGTGATGCTTCTACGAGCTCCCGAGGAGCTCTTTGAAGACTTTCTGCATGCACCTTGGAAGGTGGCGCCAAGAGTTTTTCAAACCGGCGGGCATCGCCACGCAATGTATCGCGCCTCGAATGGAGTGATGAAGGAGGTGGCGAGCCGATCGAGCTCATTCATCGCGATCCGCGGTGGTAGCCGGCGAAGCGCCAAGAAAATGTAGCGCCTCGCACTCGAGGTGGAGTCAACAATTTGGTCGATGCGCTGCAAAGGAAACGGATCCTTTGGGCATGCTTTGTTGAGACCCGTGTAATCAACACACATTCTCCATTTCCCATTCTTCTTCTTAACTAGTACAGGTTGGCTATCCACTGGGATGATACACCTCCTGATAAACCTAGCGGCTAAGAGCTTATCTATCTCCTCGGCGATTGCTCCGCATCGATCGTCAAGCCAAAACGCCTCCAAGTTTTGCTTCACCGGGCCGAGAGCCGGTTTGATATCTCCGCGGAGTGCTCGCGATTTCTCGGTATGCCCGGCATATCCGAGGCCTCCAGCGAACACGCCGAGGGGTTCGCACCTGAGGAGTCGACGAGCCTCGCTTCCTATTTGGGCGAGCTCGGCACCCACGGGAGAGGGTGCGCCTGCCCTTGTCGCATCCAACAACGCGGACTTCCCTTTGGCGTCCTTCGGGCTCTAACGCGTCCGCGACCTTCCTCGAAGCCTCGGCGGATGAGCTCTCCCCGCCACCTTCCGGCTCGACCTGATGAGTCGGGAGTCCTCGGCGCTGGCCCAGCCACCATCTTTGGGCAGCATCCGCCGACCGACCTAGCGTCTGGGCTGGGGTGATCGGGATCCGGGCGGCCCTCACAAACCAACGCTCCAAGGTGGAGTCGACGGTGATGATCCCCTCTCGGCCCTGGGATGGAGCTTGAGGTAGTAGTTGGGGACGCCATGAACTTCGCAGAGCACGGCCCCCAAAATGGCGCGGTAGGCGTTTTGAACCGAGTACCTAACTTGAGGACCTCCCCTGCGTAGTTGTCCGGAGTGCCGAAGGTGACACGGAGGTCGATCCGCCCGAGCGGGAGCATCCGCTTCCTCGGCACTACGCCGTGGATCGGCCTCGAGACGTATGAGTCGCTCCTCTTGGGGATGCCAAGAGCTTGGAGTGCATGGATGTAGAGAAGGTTGAGGCCGCTGCCGCCGCCCATCAGCACTCCCAAGGCGCATGGTGCCGATGATGGGGGTCGACGACGCAGCGGAGCCTCCCGGGTACGTGGATGTGACGAGGGTGATCGCTTTGTCAAAGGTGATCGCCGAGCTCACTCACTTGAGGAATTCGGGGTGGCCGCCGCGAAGAGGACTCACGCGCGCAGTGAGCTTCTATCGGGCGCTTGACTCGTGAAATGCCGCGGGCCCCGCCGAAGATGATGTTGACGCGTCCGCCCTCGATGTAGATGTCGCCGCCGAACTTCGGCCGGGGCCGCTTTGCGCCTTGTCGCCGCCGTCTTGTCTCCCCGTTCTCGCTAGCCGCGCTCCATCACATGCTTCTTCGATGAGGCGCAGCCCTTCATCTTGTGCTTGACTCGCCCTCGTGGTGCGTGCACGCTCGAGCATCTTGTCGGCGTTCTTGGGGGATCGTAACGCCTTGCCACCTTTTTGGCGCCGCCTTTGCGCTTTGAAACCGCTACGCTCCAACTCGCTGCCGCTGTCATCGCGGGACGCTGTTCTTCTTGTTCTTCCTCTTTGGCGAGCTCGAGCCCCTCGGCTCTCGCCGCCGCTTCTTGGTCCTCGCCCTTGCCCGCGGATCGGCGAGATGGCGCCCTTCGCTGCGTGTCGCTGCGGGCGGTAGGTCGAGTGAGCCCTTCACGTCCGGCTTCGACGCCGAGCTCGCTGGATCGCTCCCTCGCAGTGGTGCCGAAGGTGAAGGCGGTGATGATCTCGAGTCGCAGGCCTCGAGAGGTTGCTTGCGAGCTGGCAGTCGCCGATGTAGTCGCTGCTGTGCTCTCCCCTTCTTCGCTAGTACCGCAGGTTCCCACGCCGCTGTTTCCGGGCGCCTCAGGGCGGTACTCCGAAGTTGCCGCACGAAGACGCCGCGCAGATCTTCCCAATCGCGAATGGTCCTCCTCCGCAGTGCTCGAGCCACAAACGAGCTGGACCGCAGAGCGTAGAGTGGAGGTCGCGGATGATGAAGTAGTCGCTGCCGCCCCGCCAGCCCGCGTCTCGCGACGGTAGTCCTCGAGCTACGTGGCCGGGTCGGCTTCGCTGTACTTCGCGACCGCAGGTCGGGCTCGGGGCTTAGAAGGAAATGGGGCGCCGTGGATGCGCTGAGCCGTAACGCTTTGGCTCTCGAAGCCTCGAAGCTCGAGGCGCGTGTGATGCCGCTTTTGGAGACGGGCTTTCCACGGGCGGCGCGCACAGGTGCTACGTTTCTGTCTTTCGCGCTGCATAGCGCCGCCGCCGCTTGCCGCATATGCGCGGGCGCTTTGTCGCTGCTCATCGCGTGGCGCGTTTTGTCGTCCGTCTCGAGGCACGCTCTTGTCGCTCGGCCTCGCTTTGGCGGGCGCGATGGTGTCCCTTGCGCCGCGCTCCGGCGCACTACGCCGGGCGCTGGGACCTCGCGAATGTGAGGGAAGCTCGGGGTTCTCCCGCAGATGGGCGACTGGGGACGCCTGAAGCTCGCCGCCGCTGACTGGCGCTCTCCGCTTAGTGCCTCTTGAATCGCTGCGGGGTCCTTCGCGGCCTCGGCCCTCGGGGCGGGTAACGACGCCAGGAGGAGTGAAGTGCCGCCAGGTTTTGGGATGCTCCAAACACCGGGAAGTCGCCGGGGACCTCGGCCCCGGTGATGCGTCATGGACGCCACGAGCTCGGGCTCGTGTTTCGCGATCGCGACACGCCTCCCCTCGTTTCGCGAGGAGGGTTTCAGACTTGAGAGTCGCCGCTGCCAAGCTCTTTTCCGCCCAAACAGCCTTGACGTTAGCCGATCAGTTTCCGCGCCACCGGGCGAGGTTCCGAGGCGCTGCGGCTGAGGCGCCGCCGACGGATGGCTGTTCACCGCACACTCGGGGTGTCGCACATGGGGCACCGACGCAGGGGCGCTAGCCCATGAGGCTCATCCTGATCGAGGGCGCAGCCCGGCTCGTGGACGCCGGTCCGCCGGGTCGCCGCCCCAGAGTGGGAGGCCCGCTGCCCATCGCGAGGTACATCCCGGGCGTAGGCCGCCGCGGAACTCGCCGACGACGCCCGCCGGGCGAGCTGGCAGGACGACGCTTGGCGGTGGAGAAGG